>JAJJMB010012509.1:1484474-1590603 GCA_023531105.1 Papaver atlanticum
AGAGCTCAGGAGGCGTGAACTCTGTTGTTGCTGCTGCTGCTGCTCGTGAAGAACAGGGAAACAGCGACGGTTTCTTCAACTGGTTGTAACAGTTTCTTCAACTGGTTTGCAACATTTATCTTCGTTGTAACAGTTTCATCAACTGGTTTGCAACATTTATCTTCATTGTAACAGTTTCTTCATCCTCTTCTGCAACATTTATCTTCGGATTTGTAACGATTATCTTCATCATAACAGTTGGGAGTTGAAACAGTCAGTCTGTAACGCACCTGTGCTGTTGCAGATTTCCTGTTTCATTATTTTCTCTTCTTGTAAACACTTTTTGAGCCATGAATACATATTTTGAGTGTGTTTCGACATGATGAGTTAAACCCCAACACTGGGACGACGGAGGAGGCCGGACTTCATACATGGGTAAATTTATTTTTATTCTTTTTATGACTTTTGCATTAAAATTAATTGAAATATGATTTGATTAAATTGGTTGTCATTTGATTAGATGGGTCATGCTTAGCTTAGGTAATTTGATGTCCCATGCTTAACATTTACAATCAATGTTTTGAGAATCTACATTGGCAAAAATAGAGTCCATGTTTATATTTCTTGAGCTAAAATTGTTGAGAATAAATAAGTGAACCTTATGTTATAAAGATTGGCTAAATCCTTAGTCCCAGTACCTCTTGCCCATTGTTAATAGTCTTTGTATATATTTATTTAGTATTTTTAAAAACTTTAATCTCTACGAATCCGAGTGAACGACAACCTCATTTTTACTACAACTTCAAATTAAATCAATGGGTTTTAGAGACAAGTTGCAACCTAAGCCAAATGGAAAATGGCAAAGGAGGATATATACTACCCGCAGCATGTCACTCATTAAGCCCAGAGGAAAAGGAAAAGTTATGTGCAACATTATCCGAGATAAAGGTTCCATAAGGGTATTTTTCAAACTTTTCAACCCTGGTGAACCGAAAAGATCGAAAGCTTATCGGACTAAAATCGCATGATTATCACATGCTAATGCAGCAGTTTTTGCCCATTGCGATTAAATCAATTATGTTGCAGCCAACAAGATATGTTATTATCAGGGTTTTCTTTTTCTTTTTCAGGGCAATATCTAGCAAAGAAATCAAGGTGGAAGAGCTAGACAAATTGCAGTCGTAACTCGTTGTGACGTTGTGCTTGCTCGAGAAATACTTTCCTCCACCCTTTTTTGACATCATGGTTCATTTAACTGTGCATCTTACCAGGGAAGTGAAAATTTATGGTCTTGTATACTTTCGATGGATGTATCCGTTCGAAAGGTGCATGAACGTCATTAAAGGGCATGTGTGAAACAGAAACAGACCTAGAGGAAACATTGCTGAAGGGAATATTACGGAAGAGACAATTGAGATGATCAGTGAGCACCAACAAAGCATGAATGATATAGTAGGAATTCCACCAGACAAACTCAACACATTTGACACTGGAGAAGATTCTTATTCCTTCAGGGGAATACCAATGTCAGGTGCTAAGTTTCCTCTTGTCGATAAGGATCTGTTGGATAAAGCACATTTCTATGTATTGCGGAATTCGCCTGAAGTCTATCCTTACATTGAGTAAGTATAACTAGATCTAACCAAATAACCTCATATTTTATTTAGTTTTTGATTCTGTGTTCGAATTTCTGTAAAGATAATAACATTAATCATTGTACAGTCCAGATGACACCATAAATTTTTGAAGGATAAATATCTTGGTATGAAGGATACACAGCTAGATCAAAAACATAATGAAGAGTTCACCAAATGGTTACAAAAAGTGGTAAGAGTTTGCAAAAAATGTCACTCTTGCTATGTAACTTTTGCGTTGATACGAAGGCTAATCCTTATAATGTATTTCAGGTTGAGAGTGAGTGGGCAAACTCCAGGGAAAACTTTAATCAGGACTTAAGGTGGCTATCAATCCCACCGAATACACAAGTAGCGACATAAGAAGCATATCACATCAATGGATACCTGTTTCGCACAAAATCTAGTGATGGTTCCGTGTACCAGAATATCGGGGTTTACGTAGAGGCAACTGACATGCACATTAGAAAAGTGGGGATTACCCTTAATCAAGCGGATTATTACGGTGTTTTACAAGAGATATGGGTGCTGACATATCATTCGTTAAAAGTGCAACTTTTCAAGTGTAAATGGGTTACCAAAGCAGGGGTCTCAAAAGACAAACTTGGCTACATTTTGGTTGAGCTTGATAAGTTGGGACTCCAGAATGATCCTTTCATTGTAGCTTCCCAAGCTAAGCAGGTATTTTATGTGACAGACCAGGAAAAAAAGTCTATTGTGTTAGGTGCACCTACCCAAAACTAGAAAGATGCTGGTGATAATGTCGATGAGGAATTCAGTACGGCAATTATTTGTCGGGATGAGTATCACATGCCGCATGTAGATAACCTTGACCTGCAAAGGGAATCCAGGGATGATTACTATTGGCCTGAAATTAAGGGTAGAACTGTAAGGAAAGTCAACAAATGACGTGAGCTCTCCCAAATTTTTACTGCTGCAAATGTGGAAGACATGACTATGTTGTTTTTTTTTAATATGGTAGACATAGCCAGAGTAAAATGTCTGGGTGATTTTTGTTATATTTTTCTTGAAGGAAACATCTTTGATTTCATTAACATGTGGTAGCATTTTTAAAAACAAATGCAATTTATACAAATAAAGATAATTTTTTGTGCTATGATAATGTCATTTATTGCGGAAGACAATTTGTGCCCCCCTACACTTTCTTCATTTATATTAGGTGATGATCAATGGCTTACTCTTCTCTTAAAGGCAAAGATTAAGAGATAAGAAGAGTCTGAAAGCTCATGAGAGTATGGGGTATCGAGGTGTAATGATAGTTTTGACTAAATGGCATCTGAATTTGGAGAAGCATGGTACGACCAGTGTGTAGGTTAACCAAACGCTTTGAATGCATTAATGGGACTCTTAAACACTCTATAAATCAAATGAGAAAAAACTGATGAAATCAAAATTACTAGTAATTTAACCAGTAGAGGAAAAGAAAAAGACTGCAGAAAGAAAAGGATTAAGAAATGGCTTATCAAGGAAACAATGCTACAAATGGTGCTGCATGCAATGATCCCTCACCAAATTTAGATTTTGCAATAAAAGTGGTACATATTTTATCTCTATGGGATATGGAGAGACTGAAAACATCCTTAGAGCAGGAGATTGCAGCACAAAAATTTAGAGAAATGGCGGCTCAAGGAAACAATGCAACATTGGGGGTTGCATGCAATGATGATCCCTCATTGCATTTAGGGTTTGCAATAAAATATGTACAAATTTTATCTCGAGGGGATATGGAGAAACTGAATACATCCTTAGAGCAGGAGATTACAGCAAGGAAATTGAGAGAGGAGGAGTTTGAGAGAGAGAGGCAGAAGAATGATGCTGAGTTCAAATTGTGGGTAAGGAAGGTTGATGCTCAGGGTGTAATATTACAAAGAGAGAGAGAAGATAGGAGAGAACCCGTAGGTGCAACCAAGGAAGAAATAGGAGAACAAAATGAGGCTGAAAATCAAGAAGATGAGGAGGAGAGCAGTAACCCAAAGAATGATTCAGAAGAGGAGTCTAGGGAAAGAGAGAGGGAAACTAAAGTTGATTTGATGATGTATCAACTTTACTTATAAGAGAAGGCCCTTCCTCTAATGTTTGCAAGTACAACGGCAGAGCCGTTAAATATGGGCTCTGAAGGAAAATTGATTGAGGGTTTGGATATTGATGGGAACGTTGTTTTGATTTCAAGTGAGAAAGGTGATGACATGGGTAAGGATCGGAATGAAGAGGATGATGATACTATCAGGTATGCAGATCTGCAACTTCTTCCAGCACCAACAAGTGATCATCAGAAGCATTAAGAGGGACTTTGCGGGAAGGCTTTTGAGATTGGGGTACTCTAAAGTTTTCAGGATTACTTCGTTAAAATCTAAAAAGTTTTCTCTGATGTCTTTCTGACGAAATTGAAGGGGTAAGCAGATCTCCTGCTATCATGTTTTGATGCATTTTCATTTTGTGTTTGTGTATGTGTTCTTGACGGGAATTTGGTTATAACTTTTAATTTTCTTGTATATATATATGGAACAATGTCGGTAGTAAGTTTAAAATGGGGATAGTTGTGTTTGAAGTGAATCGTGTGAATCATACTTTTGGTAAGGGTTGGACTGCTTCTAATAGTTATAAAGCTTATGAATTACGTAAATTTTATTTCTATTGTTGATATTTACATATATAGTGATTGGTCAGTGAGTAAGTTTAAAATGAAAAACCCATTTGGAGGAGAAATCAAGTAATTTATTAATTAGGTGAGTAATGGGTATTTTGAACTGGAGTTTTGATTTGAATCTGGATTTAGGATAGCATAAAACTTATACTTTGGTTCAAATTTAAGTTAGCAGTTTGGTTTTTCCTGTTAACTAGAGAATGAATGTATGGATTGTTGAAAAATATTGATTCTTAAATCAGGATGGGGTATTGTATGCAGATGGGTTTTAACAATGCTGGATGAGTGAATATGTGAGTTTGGATTTGGCTATACTGATTTTTGAATTAATTTTGTCATGCTAGGATTAGTAGTAATAGGCTTGCACATAGATTATTATTTTTTGGAATTGGGCCTAAAATAGGCTACCCTAGTTTCTACCATCTTAATAAACAACATTTTATACCCTATTGATTCACTAATTCAAGCATTCACTAAGAAAAATTCAAAATTTACTCCTACTATATTTAAAGAACAAAGAAAAACAAACACAAACAGCTTGATTATATTCATTGAAACTGAAAGAAAACAAACTACAATTTCTACTTCTCCAACCACCTACCAGTTCAACCAAAACCTTCCTTTTTACATTCATCAAAACCAAAGTTGCAGCATTAGAAGTTTTTCCGATAACAAGACTAAAAACATAACCACAGTTACAAGTTCACTTGAGATTTCCCCTGTTGTTTCTCCAACTCTGTCCTTACTTCACATCACTACCCAAAATTCTCTGCAAACCTGCACTGCTCCTACTAACACTATTCAAACTCAAAAAACCAAAAAAAGAACTTACCATACCATGTCTGGCATTGAAACACCCTTTTCCTTGTACTTCTTCAGCAACACTAAGTATCACCAACACCCCCATAAATTTTCACGAATATGCACCACAGATCTTATAACAAACAACTTACAAGACTCTCTTTACAAAGGGTTTGATAATACCTTCAGGACAATTACCAAGAATTGTCCTCACTGTCGCTGCCAAACTCATCCTCATAGTAAAATTTGCCACCATCATCAGTGCTTGAAGATGGAAAGGGCCCATTACCAACACCTGCATCTGAATCCTCCTCTTCTTCCCCACTGTCTATAACTTCTTCATCTCCATACTCTGGTTCTCCATCAATATTCATACCTTGAATCTCCTCTCCGTCAGAATCCACATTGAAAGGTTCTGACATGGTCCGAGCAAACTTCTAAGGATTATAGTTCTTCTCATCAAGATAGCACTTGTACATTACTTCCTCAAACTGCTTTTGCTTTAATCTTTTCTTCTCAGCCTCTTTTGCCTTCTCTTCATAATCAATTGAAGCATCAATGTCCTCCTCATCCTCTTCCTCAACCTGATTCTCCTCCACTTCACTTTCACTCTTTGTTGCACTTCTGGTTTTACCCCATGCACATCTCAAATCACCCATTCGTTGTAACCATTTTCTTTCGCGCCGAGCATCAATCGCATCACACTTTCTCATCCATAACTGAAACTCTTCATCATTCTCGATTATCGACATTTCAAATTCTTCTCGCTCCTCTTGCTCTTTCTTCCTTATCTTCTCCTGATTCAGAAAAGGAATCAACCTTTCAATCTCAGAGCTTGATAAATTCCCAATTGGCAACTTTTCACGTACAATTGCATCTGAATCGGGTAGTGACTCGGTGTGATTTCCATTTGCTGAACTACTATCATTCTCTGCCATTATCTATTTTTTAAATCTCTATTTCTATGATTTCTTCTTTTGGTATAATAATTTGTTTATCCCCCTCCCTTTTAAATAATGGTAGTGGATTAGCCATAAATGGTCTTTTATGGAGCTTGGTCAAGTGTCATGTTACTTGGCTATTCACGCCTTTTCAATGCCATGCGCACCCTCTTCAAAGCCGTCATTACTCTGCTAAACCCTATTTCCAAATCCTAAATCTAGTCACTTAATTCATTAGCTTTTACTCCAATTCGAACTATACCATTAAGAGGTGCATTGTTAGGTCACCTTAAACAGTTTGGTTTTATCCAGAAAATTACCCTACTCAAAACCCTAAATATTTCTACCATCAACCATGTTTACCTCAGATCAATTTTTTAATTACCTTTGGCGAGTTGTGTCAACATTCTCGTATCAAACCCAGAAAAGACAAACCCCTTAATGGTTTACCAACTTCATCATCCTACTTACGTATAGATTGTAATGATCCTTTGGTCCCTATGGAGTAGCAGAAACAACTTAGTCTTTCAAAACACTAATCTTAAACAACTAAAGATGGAAAGATTGGTGGATTGATTCGATCATCTTGTTAGCTCAAGACCATGCGTTCGAATGTGGGCAGAAGCTTTTTTATTTATTTTTTAAAAGTCAGTTAATGACTGTTGGGATGGTGAGGAAAAAGGCCATCAACAGAGCTGGGCCCTGTGCTGTCGCAGTTACTTCCCATTTCATGTACCCAGTAATAAATAGAACTGGCTTGTCTATAAAACTTACACTATGGACACGCATACTAGCGTGTCCAATTAAACTAACTTTTTAGCCACGCATATAAACCGGCGTGTCTATAAAAAGGACACTATGGACACGCATACTAGCGTGTCCAATTAAACGAACTTTTTAGCCACGCATATAAACCGTTGTGTCTATAAAACGTACACTATGGACACACATACTAGCGTGTCTAACAAAACGAACTTTTTATCCACGCATATAAATCGGCGTGTCTATTAATCGTACACTATGAACACCCATACTAGCGTGTCTAATAAAACCAACTTTTTTAACCACGCCTCAAGTGGCGTGACTATTTTGTTGGACATGCCTCAACTGGTTAACGTGGCCATAGACTGGTCTATAAACACGCCCAATATAAAATTAAAAGTTAACGTGACTAAACGGTGATATTTGGACACGCTAATAGCCCTGGCGTAGCTGAAAGCACATATATTTACACGCCAAAAACAAAAAGTGTGTCTAGGAAAATGTTAAGTGGCGTATCTAAAGGTTAAAAATGTACTAGTGGGACCTGGCTTCACGAATCCCTATGAAGACTTTATAGTCGCTAAAACCTAAAAAGGTTAGGAATAGGACAAGTCAAGATACAACTAGGACACACCAAAAAGTAGTGTCGGTATTCAAAGATCCCAGTTGCTTGAAGTTCCCCTTTTATAGACATTCAAAGCATAGGTTTCTTTAGGTTTAAGCTAAGATAGCTTTGGAACCAAGCAAACAATATCCACCATTAGATGAATCTTTGAATCTTATTTACAGAACAAGATATACACTCTGGTTAGGTAAAACTGTAACCGAACCGTGTAGAAAGATTATGTTCAACATGGTTAGCCGAAACTAGCCGGTTTGAACCTAAAAACTTAATCTTCGTTTTCATGAACACATAAGACATAATCTTTGAGTCACAAACATGTGATCAAATAATTCTAGTGTTTTAAGATAATTAATCAAGTGCTAATTATCTCGTAGAAATAATTTAAACACACTTGAAAATATAATCGACATGGTTAGTAGGTGTATAAGGTACAAATACTATTGTCGTTCGTGAATCGGTTCAGTCATAGTACGCGTACCGGTTTGTAAACATTTAAACAAAACCGAGTTCCGGAGTTAACAAAACTTTTTATGTTTGCGTACCGGTTTGGAATCCTTAAGACTGTCACCGGTTCCGGAGTTCACAGAACTAAATCGGTTTGTGTACCGGTTTGGAAACGCTACCAAGTTCCGGAACACATAACTGTTTCAGTTTGCGTACCGGTTTGGAACAAACCCGGTTCCGTAACCACGGTTCAAAAATGGTTTGTATACAAGTATGCATACCGATCCGATTCACGAGTCACACAGATTTTCATATGATATACATAATGTTAAAGCACTGTGGTTGTTAGACCCCCGGTTTTTCACATAAAAATATGTGTGCCACTAATTTGTAAGTCGATATATATAGCTACTCCGCTACGTGTACAAGTACATGTAATACGGGTTCAGACATATAACAGTTTTCCCAATTTGTAAGACTGATACCACTGTCTTGTATCCGAATCAATAGTAGTTCTATATTTCTCTAAATCAATTCAAAACACTCCTAAATAACATCAATGACACATATCACTGTTCCAGGCTATTCTCAAACAATAAAACTTGAATCACGATTTTGATTCCGAACAATAAATGGTCCTTAACCGAAATTCATCAAGTATGAACAAATGTTCATTAAGCTTAGTCATTATATTTCAAGAATTGATTATCAAGATAAACTTGAATCGAAATTCTTGTCTATGCATAATAGTCTAATTAGTTATGCAACATCGTCTCAAATGATGTAAAGTGAATATAACTTGAGATATAGGTGGTTCGGTCTTTACTTACCTTTTGTTGATGAAGTTTTCAAAAAGCTTCGGTTGATCTTCGCCTTCAAATGGTTGAACACAATGATGACTGCCGTGATCCAATATTTCTCAACTACATTTATATCCTAGTCCGAGACTTAACTAATTATAGACTAGAAATCAAGATATAGTTTTGACAACTAAATTTGACAACAAGCTGGAGATAGAAGCACTTGTGAGTTCGACCAGGCAATGCTCTAACATAATTTTTCTAGTTAATCTGTTCTATGATTCCAGCAGCATCCGTACTCTCCACGATCGATAATCTTCTTCTCCTTCCTCACCAAAGATATCACTAGGGCTTCTCTAATTTTCTTTACTTCTACTTCTTCTGCTGAGTAACAAATTAGGTTTGTTGATTCGGCATAGATGAAAGGGTTTTTCGGGTCTCTAATGATGATACCCATTCCTCCATTACTAGAGTTTGGATTTCATGCTCCATCTGTATTTAAATTTGGTCCTGTTCTCAGGTGGAGACATCCAAAACGAGATTTCATGATTTAGTGTATCCATTGCATCAATTTGATTGAGGGGATACACTGTATGGGGTATTAACATTATCGATTTGATCCTTGCTATAATGGCTGCTGGTTCTTCTGTCTTGTTATTATGTACAATCTCATTTCTACTTGCTCATATAGACCACAGAAAGCAAACAATCATGGGGAAGCTATCAGATCTGCCTGAAGAATCTTTGTAGGGGCTTAATTGGAGCCAAAATCTTGTCCGCTGCTGAAAGGTATAGTTCTGAAACTGTTGATAATCCATATTGATTATTAACCAAACTCTGGTTAGTTTCATGTAAGTAACAAGAGAATGCATAATAATTGATTCTGACTTCAACTTGCTTTTAGGGAAAGTGAATTCGGATATATTAATACGATAGTGTAAAATTTTGTTTACTGGCAAAGCACCTTTTAGGGCTTTCCAAATGAAAAGTTGTACTCTTTCGGGAACTTTCAGTTTCCAAATTGTCTTCCATAGGTATGCATTAGTATTATCACCTCTTACACTAAGGGCATTGTAAGCTGACTTTGTCGAAAATTTTCAATCTTTTGATGGTGTCTAGATTCTTATGTCACTAGAAGTTTTCATGGTTAGGGGGATTTGTTCAATCAACTTTTTAGATTGTTGATCAAAACCAACACTCAGTTTGGCTATATCCCAAGTTCCTGAGTCCTGGTTTATCAGGTCTTTTACTTTTAGATTCTTATCTGGTATTATTTTAGCCTTAGGAGTGGCATTCCTTATTACAGGGATCCAATTATCACACCATGGGTTTTAGGAAGTTTCCTTCCCCCACCACCTAAGCTATAAAAGGTTTTATCTTGGAAATGATTTGGTGAAGACATTTCCATACCCAGTATGAAGTATTAGGACATTTAGAATTGACCACATCATTATCCTCAAAGTACTTTGCTTTTAGCACTTGAGCTAGGGGTGAATCTGGATTTTCTACTAGTCTCCATACACTCCTAGATAATATAGCCAAGTTATTTGTTTCAGTTTTTTTGAAGCATAATCCTCATTTTCCCTTTGTTTTACAATGATTTTTATAGCTACAAGATGCAACTTTCTCTTTTTTGATGTTGGTATCTTCTCTCTACCAATATCTATTTAGGTGAATATCAATCTTATGACATAAACCTTTTTGGAATTAGGAATGTTGTCATTTGGTATAAGGACATGGCCTAGCCAACATGTTTTACCAAGGTAGTCCTCCCAGCATGTGCTAGGAATTGAGTTAGCCATCCGTTTACTCTTTTCTCCACTGAGCTTAGTAGCGAAATATGGGTTTGAGTCTTTGATCTTAGTATTGTTAATGGAGCACCCATAAATTTCTCTCATATACTCATATTAGGGATATTCAAGATTCTTGCTAATTGTTCTTGTGTTTAGGTTGGACTTCTCTACCAAAAAGCACACCAGATTTTTTGTAATTGATTTCCTGACCACTTTCCTTACGGTAAACTTGCATGCAAGATTTGATAGCAATGAAATCTGAAATAGTAGCATTGGTGAACAGGAGGCTGTCATCAGCAAAGAGCAGATGACTAATAATCGGGGGCTGACTTGGCATATTTGATTCCTTTTACCAGGTCAGTATCAACCAAGGTTTGATTCCTTCAATGGGTGTCTGATTTTAGTTTCAAACTTTTTAAATCTAGGTTTATTGAAATTACCTAGGTTTCAGAGTATGTAAAAAAGGAAAGAGAAGGGTATTAAAGGTATTTTAAGCTAGGGCTCATCCCTTCTTTTTTCTAGGGTAATATCAAATTAAAACCTAGCACTTTGGCAACGATGGATAGACCCTCTTCCGTGCACTCTCCAGGAAAATGGTTTTCTTTAACATCGTATAAATTGCCAGACAAAATTGTACCAAATAGACTAAATATTTCTAAATCAGTATGCGTATGATAATGTTAATAAGTTGAATATAACTGCTAATCGTGTTTATCAAAAAAATAAATAAATATAATAGGAAATGATATTGTTTTAACCACTTAGGTGCTGGTCATAGTGCAGTGGTGAAGCAGTACTATTAGTATAAGTTATAACCATCATTTATCAGTTGGCACCTATATATTCCGTTAATTGATCTTTCCGTCATAAAGGTTGTTGCCTGTTATTCTGAAATATGAATATGAAAGAAGGCACGTAAAACTCATGTGAAGCAAAAGTCTAATGAAGGAAAATTCCATCTTTAACTAAACTCAGACCTTTAGCTCCCATAATGGGTCGGTGTCCTCTAAAGATTGATTCTTGCTCCTTTTTTTTTAAACAGTACCGAATGATCTTATACCGTGTTAAGATCAATTAGTATTATACGTGAAAGGGGAAAAAAACAATTAAATAAATAAAAATGGAGAAGTGTGAAACTGAAGATAAATTTAAAGAGATAGTAAAGGCTTAATTAAGAATTTGTATATGTGATGACCGGCCACGTTTTAAATTGCAATTATTTTTTATTAAGACTTCGGGTGCCGCCGATGGGGTTATTCCTTGTCGATTAAGCATGAATCATAACAATGAGACAAGACGAGACAAAACAATGAGACAAGACATCTCTATTTAAGGATGATCATAACCATTTGAATTTTTGGATATACACATTTTATAATTAAATTGTCATATCACAATATTACTGATTCACCAGATTTCATTTTTTGTTGCACAAAAAAATTAAGAAAGATGTCGAGTATGGGGGAGTTTTTTATGGGATTGGGAACACTCATGGGAAGTATCATGTTTGTTTATACGATGATTCAACAATTTGTTCCGCAGCATGTCTCTGATTATCTATCAGCATACATATACCGAATTATGGAATTTGCAAATCCTTACATGGAGATAAGGTTCGATGAATTCACTGGTGGTGGTGATTGGTTGAAACTAAGCAAAGCTTACACCGCAGTTGAAGCTTATTTGGGTCCTAAAAGTTCTAAACTTGCAAAGCGACTGAAGGCTCGGATAGTGAAGGGAGACAAGAATCTTGCCTTTAGCATGGATGATTATGAAGAGATAGTTGAGGATTTTGAAGGAGTGCAAATCCGGTGGTCCTTGGGCATGACTGTTTCAAAAACCAAGTCTTTTTCTCGTTATCCTTCGGCTACTGAGGAGCGACAACATTTGACGCTCAAATTTCATCGGCGACACCGCGAAATGGTCACCACGTCATATCTAAATCATGTCATCAGGGAGGGAAAGGAAAGGCTGGCAAGCATGATTGAGAACAGGCACATACGGCTCTACTCTAATAACGCAAATGAATACAAGTTGTGGAGTCATGTAGAGTTTGAGCACCCAGTCACATTCGATCACCTTGCAATGGATCCAGCAAAAAAGCAAGAAATTATCGATGATCTTTTAACGTTTAGTAAGGGGAGAGACTACTATCTGAAAATTGGTAAACCATGGAAGCGTGGGTATCTCTTATATGGCCCTCCAGGTACTGGTAAGTCTAGTATGATTGCTTCCATGGCTAAGCTTTTGAATTATGACATATATGATCTTGAATTAACGGCAGTGACATGCAATAGCGAGCTTAAACATCTTTTACATAATACATCTAATAAGTCTATTACTGTAATAGAGGATGTTGATTGTTCACTCGATCTTACCAACAAGCGGGAGAAGAAGAAAAAGGAGGAAGATAAAGATAAAGAAGAAGAAGAAAGTGACGAGGACAGCAAGGTTACGCTATCTGGGCTTCTTAATGTCATAGACGGGTTATGGTCAGCTTGCAGCAAAGAACGAATCTTTGTGTTCACCACTAACTACGTCGAGAAATTAGACCCAGCTCTAATCCGTAGAGGCCGGATGGACAAACACATTGAAATGTCGTTCTGCAGTTATGAAGGATTTAAAGTGTTTGCGAAGATATACTTAGACCTGGAGTCTCATGAACTGTTTGACACCATAAGACATTTGATCCATGAGGTAAAAGTTTCACCTGCTGATGTTGCTGAGAATTTAATGCCTAAATCCATTGAAAGTGACTCTCAAGTTTGTTTGCAAAACTTGATAAAGGCTCTTGAGAAGATAAAAGAAGATGAAAAGTTGAAAGCTGAGGAAGAAGAAGAATGAAAGTAGAAAAATGCATGGACATGGTATCGTTGGTTTGGTTTAACACGTGCTTTGTGAATTTAATTTAACTTCAGATTTGCTGCTTTTTTTAATTTAATTTATTTGGTCTTGTTGTCACTGGATTGAAAACATATATATTCAGCTTTAACGTGAAAATAATTATAAAATAGTTTTACGCAAAATTGGCCATACAGTGCATATTTTAAAATCAGAACTAGAGATGGTTTTTAACAGAATTATGCATAACTAAAATTTTGGTGAGCCATACTAATACATAGCCAATCATGTAATCCGCAGGGACATGTTGACATAGACGACCCAAACACCCCCTGTGACAAGAACTTGTGTCACTTTACATGTTGTTCTAAGATGGGTGGCTTAAAATTTGATTTAACTGTGTGTGGATGGATTCCAGAAACAGGCAATACCGTCTGTTTATGCTGCATCGAGAATAAACCGCCAGCTCCACAGTTTTCACCAAAAAGTTTCATGAACAAGTTGTTGGGTTATAATCAGCTGGTTGATTTATGTCCTTCCCACTGCTCCCAGGTCCATGATCTTTAATTATGTATACGTGCTTCTGTTATTATTTCTTCATATCAGTTCTTGCAAGAAAGGAAAAATGTTTATGTTTTGTTTTATAACGTACCAATACTATGATATAGTATTATAAAGGAAAAGATATACAAGTATACCAACTCCTTAATGCTTTCATCGACTTTTCTGTAAACTATCAGAGCACAAACATTTAATAGTATGTTGGTTCTTCAAGGTCCATACAGCATACTGTACAGAGTTGATCAAGGTTTTGCTTGGACAACTTAGGTCTGTGTGTCGAAAAGAAGATTGCTACAGATCCGTCCCCATTGAATTCTTTGAGAAAAATTAATGAATCAGAAGGGAGTTCGACGTCTTGCTGTTACGTGTAATCCTCGTATATCTGGGGTTTGTAGAACAACCAATTTACTTAGAATTTATAAGAACGAAGTACGCTCACAGCAGAACTGTGCTGGAGTTGAAACTGCAATATGCTTGTCACAGGCTAGCTTCTTTGCATCGAAGGAACAAGAGGCACTTTAGAGATCAAATCTAGGAGGGCATAGGAAGTGCAGTTCCAACTTCTGGAAATGATTAAAAAAACCAATTAAATTTGATGCTGAAATACAGGTACAGAGGTAAGATATGCGGATAACCATATCGAGGAGTACTACTACTATAAATTTACCAGCACAGCGGTAAGTGTTGTTAGGCCAAGTGCATATGGACAGGCTATGACCTGAAAAGAAATGAGAATTATACGTCGGCTGCGAAGAAGCTTCATAAGAGCATATTACAGAATTCTTGTCTCTTCTCAATTTGAAGGTCAATTTCCACTTCTAACCCAAACTCTCATGTCAAGAACTATATCTGACCACTCTGCATTACTCTTAACTACCTCAAATGTGGATAGAAAAAACTCTCCTTTCAGAATTGAAAATCATTGGTTTACAAATCCTGAATTTCTGAAAAATGTTGCTTTGTGGTGGGAAACAATGATATTCAATGGCTCACCCAGTTACATCTTCTCAAAAAAATTGCAAAATCTAAAAAAAATCTTAAAGAGATGGAGCAAAAGAGCTTATGGCAGAATGGGAGAAAAGAAGAAGGATCTCACTGCTCAAATAGATGTACTTAATGCTCTAGAAGAATTTGGGGCTCTCTCCAACCCTCAATTCAGCAACAGAGTTGAACTGAGATCTTAACTGAAACAGTTAAACTTAGATAATGCAAGAAAGTGGTTATTGAGATCAAAGTCTCAAAATCTCAAAGAAAGTGATGCAAACACTAGATACTTTCACTCATTAGCAAATGGAAGAAGGAGAAGAAATACAATTTAGAAAATGGTAATCAATGGAGAGGATAATCTCTTAGATTAACAATATAAGAGATGAAATCTCCAGCTACTTCTACAATCTGTTTCAAGACAACCACACTCTGAGACCACAACTGAATGAAGATCACTTCACAAAAATCTCAGATCAAGAAAGCTTATGGATTGAGAGACAAATTTCTGAAGAAGAAGTATGGACTGCAATCAAAGATTTCAAGCCAAACAAATCCCCAGGACCTGATGGTTACAACATGGACTTCTTCAAAGTTGTTTGGCAAGTCATTAAAAAGGTCTTCATGGAGGTGGTAAGGGAGTTTCAGCAGAATGAGAGATTAGATTGGAGAATAAGTTGCTCATTTATAAGCTTAATTCCCAAGAAAGAAAAAATTGGATCTCCACAAGACTTTAGACCAATTAGTTTGGTCAATAGTGTCTACAAAGTGATCTCCAAGGATTAAAAACAGTTCTTCCTCAACTCATTACTGAAAATCAGGGAGCATTCATAAAAGACAACCAAATACTTGATGGTATATTAATTGTTGGAGAACTCATTGATTCAAGATTGAAAAGCAAATCTCCTGGTATCCTATGCAAACTGGACATACAAAAAGCCTTTGATAATGTGAGCTGGCACACCATTCAAAGTGTTCTTCAATGTTCTGGTTTTGGCATTAAGTGGATAAAATGGATTATGTGATGTGTATCATCAGCACAACACTCCATTTTGGTGAATGGAAGCTCCACAGAAAGATTTAAACCCCAAAAAGGTGTGAGACAAGGAGACTCTCTTTCTCCTTTTCTGTTTATAATGGTGGCTGAAATCTTTTCAAAACTGATGAAACAAGCAGTGGAATTGAACATGATCTCTGGATTTTCCATCAACAATAATATCAAGGTGTCTCATTTACAGTATGCTGATGACACTTTAGTGTTCTTAAATGGCACAGTTGAGGAAGCTGAGAATTTGATAATTGTGTTACAAGTTTTTGAAGGCATTACAGGATTGCCAGTGAACCTGACTAAGAGCTCATTGATAAGCATTGGAGCAAATCATATTATCCAAGATGTTGCTGAGATCCTTCACTGCAAGATTGAAGATTTGCCCCTCAAATACTTAGGTCTTCCAGTTGGAGCTACATGCAGAAACTGCTTTATTTGGGATGTGGTGATAGAAAAGTTCCTAAAAAAGTTAGCACCATGGAAAAGGAGATACTTTACAAAAGCAGGTAGAATACTTCTCATCAAGACAACTCTCTCTAGTTTACCTATCTATTTCATGTCCTTGTTTCCAATGCCATTTAAAGTAGAAAAGAAACTTAATCAAATAATGAGAGCATTCTTATGGGGGCACTTCAGCTGGAAAAAAGAAAATTAATTGGATTGCATGGAAAAGAGCTTGTAATCTAAAGAAGGCAGGGGGACTTGGCATTAGAAATATCAAGCAAACAAACAGAGCTCTCATTGTTAAATGGACTTGGAGGTTTTCTACTGAAAAAACACAACTATGGAGAAAGATCATTCAATCAAAAAGACAAGGGAAACCCTCTGCATTGTTAGTCAAAGGTACATCATTACCTCAAGGAAGAGGTATCTGGAATGGCATTCAACAACAAAAAAAGGTGGTTGAGGAAATTTCAAACTTGGAAATCAACAGTGGCAAAGATATATATTTCTGGTGGGACAAATGGAAAGACAACCAAGATTTGAAGAGCAGATTTCCAAGAATCTTCAAAATTTCTACTCAGAAGAATAATACATTACAAAAGCTAGTGGTAAACAACACTTGGGACATCAAACTCAGAAAAATCTTCATCACTCAGAATTGCGGGAAATGATGCAGCTTTTTGAGTGGTTAGGATCTCCTTCAACTTTAAATGAACAAGAAAACAAGCTTCAGTGCAATCTTGCAGGTGGTTTCTCCACCAAAAACTGCTACAACTGGCTAATGGATCAGCAAAACCTCCAACAACCTCTTACTCCTACACCACCTCCTTACCAGTGCATATGGGTTAAGTTCGTCCCTCCAAAGACCCATACTTTTATGTGGCTCCTAGCTCAAAATGCAATTCCTACATCTGATAACTTAATCAGAAGGGGTGTCCCAATTCAGAGCACCATGTGCACTTTCTGCAAATCCGCTCCAGAAACAGTCACCCACTTATTCTTGCACTGCAGATTTGTTCACGAAATTTGGTCTTACTTCATTGGAGGTTATAATGTGAGATGGGTTCAGGTAGGCACTATAGAGACACAACTTCAAGCCTGGAAATTTAGAAGAGGAAGACATAGAGGAAGGAAAATATGACCATTACGCATATTTGCAATAGTCAAAGCAATTTGGAAAGAGAGAAATCGCAGGGTGATGGCTAACAAACCACCAAGATCAGAAGGAGTAATCATAAATGAGGTTAAGGCATTCATATTTCATTGGGGAAGCATAGGAAATTGGTTCTGGAACTACTCTTTCAGAGATCTTGTGACTCACTGGAAAGTCATGATAGATGGAATGTAAATCATGTAGCTATCAAAAATAGGGACCTTTAGTCTTTTTACATTTTTCTTTTATACAATCTTAACCTTACACTTCAAAAAAAAAAAGAGCATATTACAACCATGTTTGTCATCTAAAATATTTGGATATTAACGCGTTCATGAGATGAGAATATATATTTATTTATTTTTTATAAAGAAGAAGAATTTATTAGAAAGGAGAAGAATATACAAGTTTCCATCTCACAAGAAGTAAGAGGAAACAAACAAAAAGAAAATTACATTCAGGAGAAAATGAGATCCCAATTATATAGGATGCCATTAGAATTCCCGTTCAAACTCTATTTGCAAATTGAAGCCCATGAGAAAAGCATGGCTCTGGCATTCTGACCAACTAGCTCGACATCATTGTTATGAGATGAGAATATATCAAAACGTATATATGCATAAGCCTAGAAGTAAACCTTTTCAAGCTTCTCTCGCTGCATCTGAAAGAAAACCTACTTACAATTTCCTTCATCAACAAACTCCAAATAATTATTCGGTCTTTCTTTCTTGTTTTGTGCCGAGATGGAGAGTGACTCAACAATGGAGGAGATACATAAAGTTTCTTTACCATCAAATGAAACTACGTTCCAATCTCATAAAGTTTTACGAGATACATCGCGTTGGAATGTTTTATTTGGTGGTAAAAAACTCTATGTATCTCATCCTCCGTTGTTGTTTCACCACACACCAATTCTAAAACTAAACATTTAATTAATTTGAACTTCCACCCGCCATCTCTGCACAAGAGAGAAACCCCATTCAAAAACTTTGGATATACAGTAACACGAAATAATATGAAGAAGCGGGCTACTTAAGACCCTTTGGAAGACAACCGTAAACAAAGATAAAGAGATCAACCGAGAATATTATGGTGAACACAAGAGTAAGAAATATAAGTAGCTGCTTCTTCATATTATCTCTCGTTAATGGATGGTGTGAATGTGCATATGAAGTTCTTTGTACGGGTATATATATAGTTTCATTGGGCAAGAAATCACTTTATCACTCAGGGTCTTTTTTTTCTTTTGGAAAAGGCAAAAAGAGAGTTTAAAAGAACAAAGAGGAAAAACATAGTTGACAACCTACTTACTCCCACCTAAACTGATGTATATAAAGTACATTTAACTTAATGCATGATGACTATGATTTAACAAATTTCCTTCAACTTTCGATGACTTTGATTTGTCAACTTTGGCCTTGTTTTGCAAAACTACGTACGTATAATCTTTCACACGGTAATTGGAATTATGTAAGAAACGAAAAATGTTTCGAATAATAGGATATTCTGTTTCATATATGCTGTTGTTTCATTTTATAACAAAAGTCTTAAGTATTGTTTATGTAAATACTTAATATTAGCTTTCTATTCTGTTTCCACCTAATAGGATATTTTGTTTCCCCGTTATCTATCTCGGCCTTCCTCTTGGTGAGCAGTCTCTTTCTAAAACTAAATGGGATAGAGTTGTTGAAATTTGCAAATCAAGATTATCGGGAGTTGTCGAAATACCTGATTTATCTTCCAAAATTTCCACAAGTTAGGTTGTTTACTCCGTCGTAACACCTTTCGCGAGTGTTGGGTTGTCCAGTAACTCATAAGGAATCGAAAACCAAACAGAACGGTATTTGAGTCGGAAAACGAAATCTATCCACTACGTACATATGTTTATGTGACGAGGTATAGCTAGGATTTGTTTTCATAGCCAATGTGTATACCATTTATCTAGTATCACAACCAATTAATCGAAATGATAGAGCAGTAGATAAAATCAGATGTAAACTAAAATCATGAGCAAAAGGTATAGTGCAGAAAAATAAAGAGATATCAACACAAGTGATTTAACGTGGTTCGACAACTGAGTGTCTTCATCCGCGGGTGAAGAAGATTAAGGTGTTTATTCATGATCGTTCTGATCCATTGGAACTTCTTTACAAAGTAGCGGAGCTCAATTGAGTTGTAAGAGATAGCAGGAAAAGAAAAGAAAAGTCCCCTCTCTCCGACCTAACCGTTAGGCTTTTATGGGAAAGATATTATCCGGCACCATCCTTAGCTTAATGTTGAAGCTGTATTAGAGATGTTGTGGTGCGTTGTGTTACGTTGCTTTATCCTACTTCGGCTGTAGATGATTGCCACGTGTCCAGGTAGTTTTATGGTGCTCACAGCCAAAGTCGAATCAGGTTTTGAGATTGTTAAATAAAAGCCTATAAATAAGATATTCCCATGCATGCCGATTCTCAAAATTATCACAAAGATATTTCGTGAGATTTTATCCGATGGCGTTTCCTTTACCTCTCTTGGAGGGAGCAGAGACTACAAATTCGAAACAAGAAGCAAATCGAAAACTACGGCAGCAAAGAAATCATCAAAAGCTGATAACAAGCCCTCTAAGGTTGACGGAGACGTTAATAGCAAAGAAAATCGCATAGATATAGTTGACTCGACAAGTTACACCATGGTTACAAGTTATGAAGACAAAGACGAAAAAAATATAGTTTCGATGGTGTTTAATTTTATAGGGATGGTGTTTAATTTTATAGGAAAACTTTTATTTGGTATATATTTAGGGGTCACTATTTTTATGGTGCTCTTTATGGTGTTCATGTTATTTAAAACATTCATAGAACTCTTTATTGAGATTATATTTCATTAGATTTTTTAAAATCAAATTTGAAATACTTATCACGATCGTATGATGTGAAACATGAATGTGAACATAACAAATATTAATAGGATATTTTAATCTTGTGCATCCATACAATTTGATGGGTATTTCCCCACAAAATTACAGATAACATTTTGCCTTAAGTTATAAGTTTGTTTTTTTTTTTTTTTTTTTCTTAATGAATATTGAAGATTTTTATCAAGAGCAAAAAGGAAAAAATTCATATCCCTTTTCATTTTTTTAATATGTGTCAAGCAAACTCATCAAATAAACTAGGACGGAGACAACACATCATTTCATTAAATCCAGCAGCAACTCTATAGATGTTGTGTTACACTCACCACTGCGCATAATGAGTTCCTTGGATAGATGATGATCCAGAGGGAATTGCATCCTGCAAAGTTGCAATGGCACCATCAACAACGCCATTGGCACTACCGTAAACATCATTGGGTTGGGTTTCCGAGCAGTAATTAGCAAACGCGGCTCCAGGACTACTTTCAGTAGAGGGGGAATCAGTCTCTGCAACTGAATCTTGATTTTTGCACTCAGTTGGGTCTTGGAGGAGAGCTTTCTTCAGGGACATCAGTAAGAAGAATAACTTCTGACATAGTAAGTAGTATTACCCAGCTGATTGATAAAAAAAAAAAAAAAAAGGTGTATTAGGGTTAGGGTTTCTTCCTTGAACTAGGAATGGGATGTTCCCTAATACAATATGAAGATATCTGTTAAGAGTCTCTATTTATGGATACTCTCTTCTAAACTTGCATCATACCGTGGTCATGCATATCATGTATACGTGCTTATCCGGCCAATTTAGTTCGGCCGCAATCTTGCGCATTTTTTTCATTAAAACCTTCTTCTATATACAGCAACCGAATAAAATTTCGAAAAACCATATCCCCGTAGGATTAAAATTTCCAAAAACCATATCCCACATTCCCACTAGGATTTCATTCTCTCCTGTATAAATAACACAGGTTATGTAAACACTCGATACTTGCAATTTCTTCAACAACAAACTCTAAAAAAGCACTTTCGGTTTTTTTCTTGCTTCGTGCAGAGATGGCGAGTGGAAGTTCAAACAAAGTAGATGATTTTCATGAAACTAGTATTACAATTGAGGGTGATCATTCAACAATGGTGGAGATACATAAAGTTTGTTTACCACCAAATAAAACTATATTCCAATCAATTAAACACAACTTTTCTGAGATATTTTTCCCTGATGATCCTCTTCATAAGTTCAAGAATCAAAAACCATCTATAAAGTTTCTTCTGGGGCTTCAATATTTCTTTCCTATACTTCAATGGGAATCTGATTATAATTTCAAGCTTCTTAAATCTGATGTTATCTCTGGTCTAACCATTGCTAGTTTGGCTATTCCTCAGGTATATATGACAAACATACCCTTCTTTAAACGGTAAACCCCGTATTATCTTAAAGTTTATGGTTTTGATATGAACCCTAAATTTTTGACTTTGCAGGGAATTAGTTATGCTAAGTTGGCAAATTTGCCTCCTATTCATGGACTATGTAAGAACTTTTCAATTCCCTTTTTATGATTTTTTGTTGTTGTGTTTTTTAAAGTTTTATTGATTTAGGGTTTTGTGGGATATGATGACAGATTCAAGTTTTGTACCGCCATTGTTGTATGCGGTTCTTGGAAGTTCAAGACATTTAGCAGTTGGTCCAGTATCAATAGCATCACTAGTAATGGGTTCTATGCTTAAAGAAGTAGTCTCACCAACTGAAGACCCAACTCTGTATCTGAAATTGGCTCTCACTTCAACCTTCTTTGCTGGTGTATTTCAAACATCTTTGGGTCTACTTAGGTTGGGATTCATCATCGATTTCCTGTCGAAGCCAACTTTAACTGGGTTCACAGCTGGGGCAGCAGTTATTGTAGGTCTGCAACAACTTAAGGGAATGCTAGGGATTACTCACTTTACTCCTAAGATGCAAATTGTCAATGTACTGTCTTCTGTTTTTAGCACCACAAAAGAGGTATGTATTGCAAGGGCATATTTTTATATCCATGCACATTCAAAGGTTGAAAGCCCAAAAGTACTTATCTGGTGATCCTAATGATTTGTTATGCAGTGGTCATGGCAAACTGTAGTGATGGGGATGTGTTTCTTGATCTTTCTACTGGCAACAAGGCACATTGTAAGTTATTGTCCATCACATACGAAACAATTAACCTTTTTTTGCCTCTTACTATTATTTATCCCCACTCAAAGGTTTTTCAACTTTGTTATTGACATAATAATCTCATGTCATGGTTGTTGTTTTATCGACTATCAGAGCATCAAAAAACCACGGCTCTTTTGGATTTCGGCAGCTGCTCCATTAGCATCCGTAATTCTGTCAACAGTTCTAGTCTATGTCTTGAGAGCTCACACTTCAGCCATTTCAACAGTAAGCTTCAGTAGCATATGAGTCTATTTTTCGGGTACATGTTGTGCTGTTTCATCAAGGGCTAACAAATTTAAACTATTTTTTATTGTATTTCCAGATTGGACACTTGTCGAAGGGTTTGAATCCACCGTCCGCAAACATGCTATCTTTCAGTGGAACTCATCTAGCCCTTGCTGTAAAAACAGGCATTGTATCGGGGATTTTGTCTCTCACAGTTAGTCATCTTAAACCATCTTTTTTGGACCAAATATGTTTAGAAACAGGCGCTGTATATACAACTTTGTTTAACAACTATCTGAACGTATACCTCGTTTTACAGGAAGGTATTGCAGTTGGAAGGACTTTCGCTTCGCTAAGAAATTACCAAATCGATGGGAATAAAGAAATGATAGCAATCGGTGTTATGAATATGGCTGGTTCTTGTACTTCATGCTATGTAACAACAGGTACGTTTAATCTTCTATATGACTCTACACATTAATTTGCAAATTTTTGACCTCGTGCAGTTTATGATAACCTTTTTGTAATTGTTATTTTTAGGATCATTCTCTAGATCAGCTGTAAATTTCAATGCTGGGGCACAGACTGCAGTTTCAAACATAGTAATGGCAGCAACTGTCTTGATCACACTGCTATTCCTTCTGCCGTTGTTTTACTTTACTCCAAATGTGATCTTAGCGGCGATTATTATAACTGCGGTGATTGGGCTGATCAATTACCAAGAAGTTATTAAGTTCTGGAGGGTTGACAAGTTCGACTTCATGACATGTTTAATTGCGTTCTTTGGTGTTCTTGTCTTTTCTGTTCAAATGGGCCTCGCAATTGCTGTAAGCTTCTCTTCCATTCTATAATTTGTAATTGTCTTACTACATGTCTAATACGTTAATCCGTTCTTTCTAACCGAACTAACTCTACAAACGCTCGCTATGCTTTCTGATTGGAATCCAACATAGTTACATCTTCTTGTCTCATCAGGTCGGGGTGTCAATATTCAAAATTCTGATGAATGTGACGAGGCCAACTACAATGGTGTTAGGGAATATTCCTGGGACACAAATATTCCAAAACGTTGGTCGTTACGGAGACGCTAAAAGGGTTCCATCATTCTTTATACTTTCCATTGAATCTCCCATCTGCTTCGCAAATTCTGCCTATCTTCAAGAGAGGTTGGTATAGGAACAAGTACCTATGCAACACACATCAAGTAGTGATTCCGCACTTTATGTTTCTCAAATTTGCTTGTTTATTCTTGCTGCAGGATATTGAGATGGGTTAGAGAGGAGGAAGAAAGGATTTTAGCAAACAAAGAGCAAGACATGAAAACCATAGTCTTGGATCTGACAGGTATAGAACTTATCCGCATAACTATGTTCATGTTCATATTTTTTATATCGGTTATCTGACTTAAAATAATTCTACAAAATTGCAGCTGTAACTGCCATAGACACCAATGGACTTGAAGCAATAGTTGAAATCAGAAAGATGCTCGATAAACGATCATATAAGGTAAGAATAACCTCCAAGGGTATTTCAAGTATACTTTTTTTTGTACTCCTATTTGTATAGTTAAACATAATGTGGTGTTTGGTTGAATTTTGTAGCTGGTGTTGGTGAACCCAGTAGGACAAGTGATGGAGAAACTGGAAACTTCAAGAACACTGGAACTTTTCGGGGAAAAAGGATTGTATCTCACAGTTGGAGAAGCCATTGCAGATATCTCCAAAAGGTTCAAGATAGAGGTCTAAGTCACTTGTTATTAACTATGGGCAGTAGTTAGTTGAATTGAATCCCGATTGTCTTATTTTTACACGACAGATCAGAGGATGCCTACATTAGAGTAGTACCCAAGTTTGTTCCAAGTCACTTGTTATTATTGTATCTATATATATTTAAAAAATTGGTTTTTTGATTTGTTCTTAGAAGTAATCTTTGTATTTACCTTTAAGGTCAGTTGTCAAACGGTTTCAATTTGATAGAACTAGCATTCCAGGTTTCTAATCTATAGAGTCAAAACGTGTCCCAAAATCCGAACCGGATTTAGATTAGAGGTGGGTTGATTGAACACTAGACATAATCCTAATGGCATATTGCAGATATGTGGTGTACAGACTCTACAAGATATATATAGACCGATGACACAGCAAGTATTATTCTCTAAGTTGTACTAGCTATGGCACTATGCCAACTACCAAACAAACAAGGGCGTGTATCACATGGTTTTTGAAAGAGAAACGATGAGAAAGTGAAGATGTTTTCAAAATGAGAGGTTTTATCATATAATCATAAATGTATATGGTTGCAAAGCTATGTCAATGCCAAACCCACGAGCAAACTTTTAAGTTTCTATTGCTCCATTAAAACTTGGCATTCGATCTAAGAAAATTTTAGTACTGCTACATTGTTAAAATTCTTAGTGCTACATTGTTAAAAATCAGAACCCATTCTTGGGAAACTCTAATGAAGCTATGGTTTCACCAGAATTTGGGTTGAATGGTAGGAGGTTTGCTACCACGATACGAGTGAAGCTTCATAGGCCAGAAACACATAGAAGTAAGATCGAGAAAGAACAAGAAGAAGAGATTATAGTTGTTTATGGAATTGACATCCGTAAAGATATGTACGTTAAGTTCGATGTGTACGTAAACGCTGTTGATGAAACCATAATTGGTCCCGAATCAAGAGAGTTTGCAGGAAGATTTGTGAACATGAAGAGAGGAGTAAGGATATTGTTGAACAAAGGAAATTTGGTAGTAAAGAGAAAGACAAATTTTAAGGTGGGTATCACTGAGCTACTGGAAGACCTCGAGGCAGACGGTGATGAGACCATTTGGGTCACGCTAGTACACAAGGTAAGAATAACTCCAAGGGTATTTCAAGTATACTTTTTTTGTACCTACTGTTTCTATGGTCAACCATAATGTGATTTTTGCTTGAATCTTGTAGCTGGTGTTGGTGAGACAAGTGATGGAAAAACTGGAAACTTCAAAAACACTAGCTAGAACTTTCGGGGAAAAGGGATTGTATCTCACAGTTGGAGAAGCCGTTGCAGATACCTCCAAAAGGTTCAAGATAAGTCACTTGTTACAATGGGTAGTATAATCCCGATTGTCTTATCTTTACACGACAAATAAGAGGATCTGATATTAGAGTACTACCCAAGTTTGTTCTAATAAGTCACTTGTTATTATCGCATCTGTATGTACATAATTGCATTTTTGCAGCACTTAACCTTGTAATCCTATTTTAAGAGCACATTTTTCCTACAAAATTAATAAATAAACAAAATGGTTGGTTTATATTCAGTTGGTTCTCATCTAAACTTTGTGTCTGTTTTTTCCATTATATCAATTCGGCTTTTGAGCCAAATTTTGACTACATAGGAACTTGGAACGTTAGTTCAATCAGATTTAAGCCGTTGTTGTTTGACAACTAGGTTTAAAAATGGGTATGCATGGGGATTTCATGTGTATAATTGAAAGTGCAGCATGCCTTCCAACATATTCTGGAATGAGACTGTTGTACGTGTGTTTAGATTAGAGTTCGGTTTGATTGAACACTAGAGACATATTGTAGTGGATATGTGGTCTACAAACTCTACACGATATAGACCTGATTTCCAGAAACATCAAGTATTATTCTCTGAGTTGTTCTAGCCATGGCACTATGCCAGCTACCAAGCAAAGAAGGGCATGGTACGTCGATCTGTCAGTCCATCTTCCATCCACCAAACAGTTTTCAAATGAGAGGTTTATCATGCATAATCATATGGTTGCAAGCTATGTCAATGTCAAAACCACGAGCTAGCTAGCAAGCTTTTAACTTTCTGACTGCACGATTTTCATTTTCTTCCGCTTTCCTGGCACCCACGCAGTATGATATATAAACCCTATTGCTCCATTAAAACTCAGCATTCCCTCTTTAGAAAATTTCAGTATTACTAAAATCTCAATGCTACATCACTGCCTTAATTCTTGTAAGAAAGTAACCATGGAATCAAAGAGATGGGTCTCTTTGGTTTTCTTTGCTTTAATCTTAGTTGGATTATCTTATTCTTCACATTTATTTCTTAAAGATTCAGATCAACAAGTACAATCCATTTCTTTTGTAAGGTATAGTCACTATAATTTAGTAGTACTTTTTTTTTTTGGCCATAGTGCTTAATTAGAGACCAAAGTGCACCCCTTTCTAATTTTCTAGTTTTGGCAGTTTGATTTTAATTTTTTAGAACCTAAATTGGTGTTTATTCTTATGTTTCAGTGATTTGAAGACAACAATCCTTGGATTTTTGGATGAAACATCATGGGTCACAATAGAAGACATAGATGAAGAAGACATTAAACCAAAACATGATGTCATCTTAACTCCAAACCTCTCGTCATGTCATAAATCACTTTCAGATGCCGGTCGACCAGTTTACTGTTGTCCACCAAAACATGAATCATTAGAACCCATTATTGATTTCAAGTTTCCAGACGTTTCAGAACCAATTAAAGTTAGGAAACCAGCTCACATGGTTGATGCAGATTACATAGCCAAGTATAACAAGGCCATAACCATCATGAAATCATTACCTTACGACGATCCACGTAACTTCATGCGTCAAGCTAATATACATTGCATATACTGCACTGGTGCTTACAATCAACAGAATTCCAACTCTCTACTCAAAATACATAGATCTTGGATGTTCTTCCCATGGCATAGGATGATGATTTACTTTCACGAACGAATTCTTGGAAGTTTGATCGGGGACGAGAATTTCGCTCTACCTTTCTGGAACTGGGATTCTCCTGAGGGTATGTTTATTCCTGATATGTACTTATATGGGTCAATGGTCGATACGCAGCGGGATAGTTCTCACCTTCCACCCCGAGTTGCTGATCTTTACTACGATTACCACGAAAGAGGATTAGGAACAGTAAATCAAATTTCGACTAATCTTGCTTTCATGTATAATCAAATGGTTTCTGGCGCTAAAAAGACTGAACTTTTCATGGGTTGTCCTTATAAAACCGGCAAGAAGGGGTATTGTGATGGACCTGGAACGATTGAACTGGCACCACATAATGCATTGCATACTTGGGTTGGTAGTAACTTGAATCCTGAAAGAGAAGATTTCGGAGCCTTCTATTCAGCTGCAAGAGATCCAATTTTCTATGCACACCATTCAAACATCGATCGACTGTGGAATGTATGGAATGAACTTCGGGGAAACAAGCCAGCAATTGAAGATCCGGATTGGTTAGATACTACTTTCTACTTCCACAATGAAAAGTCACAGCTTGTTAGAATCAAAATAAGAGACGTTGTTGACAATTCTAAGCTTAGATATGCTTACGAGAACGTCGAGAATGTATGGCTTAATGCAAGACCTAAACCTTCTATACCTCCACAAATTTCTCGTCAGATATTGAAAATGAGAGAGAGTCGGAACCCATTCCTGGACGGTAGGAGGCTCGATACCACAATAAGAGTGAAGCTTCATAGACCAAAAACACATAGAAGTAAGATCGAGAAAGAACAAGAAGAAGAGATTATAGTTGTTTATGGAATTGACATCAGTAAAGATATGTATGTTAAGTTCGATGTTTACGTAAACGCCGTTGATGAGAGCATAATTGGTCCCGAATCAAGGGAGTTTGCTGGAACATTTGTGAATATGATGAAAGGAGTAAGAATATTATTGAACAAAGAAGATTTAGTAATGAAGAGAAAGACAATTTTTAAGGTAGGTATCACTGAGCTACTGGAAGACCTCGATGCAGACGACGATGAGACCATCTGGGTCACATTGGTACCAAGAGGTGGGACTGGCATCAATACAACTGTCGATGGAGTCCGGATTGAATACTTGAAATGAGAAGATAAAGCTTGTTTTAAAAAAAATGTTCTTCTTTTTTTCTTTTCTTTTTTGTCTTTTACCTGAAATAATTCTAATTGAGAAAAATATGAAAATATCATTGTGTCCATACTCCATATAGTGCCTCTAAAACTGTCTTCCTCCAAAATGTGAGTGTTTAGACCGGGTCTTATGGAGGTTCCCAGCCTCTTCCCAAGCTGGTCTATTTCCCCGTTTCACACTCACATTCTCTAATGAGTGGGCAATTGTGCAGTTTTGGAAAAGTGAAAAATGGTTGACTATTGTTCGATCTACACCATGAAAACGGATAGCAGTTGACCGTTCCACCAGAACGGTTAGTCATCAATCGTTTTGCAGTTTTATGGAACGGCTAGCCATTATCCGTTCCTTGACCTTTTTTGGTTTACACTCCGTTAACACTTCTTTTAAATTTTAGACTTCATTAACCAAACATTATTGACGCTCTCTTTACACTGGATTCGGAGCTTCGTGAACTTTGATTTTTTATTTTTTTTGTTGTGTTGGGGTCAACATGTTTTGGGCACATGGCGCTAACCAAAACTGGGAATGGCAATCTAGTTAACGATGTTTTGCGGAATCCTTGTACTGATAACTCGTATTTAGACAGATATTTGTAAACTTAAGCGAGAATTACTAATTTCATTGAACTCAATTAAGATGCATAAATAATTTCATTAATTTCAAGTCTCGTGGGCTGATAGTACACTGATTAATAGCTTGATTTTAAACTTAAATCACTTTCGCAGGTATCGCGTCTGCACTTAGCTGGTGCGGCAAGTCTTTAAACCGCAAGGTGTCCTTAACGGCCAAGTTTTGTCCCGGGAGAGTTTACCAGAGGTTTATTCACGAAACCTTTACTGGAGGTGTAGTGGTGCTAAACTTCGTCACCATCTTGAGGAGGATCACGGCATATATCCTCTTGATTATACTCGGACATCATCTCATTCAGCAGTAAATAACATTCATAGAATTTGAATTCTTTGTTTGTTACGGCTAAGTACCGATGTGTCGCCTCCCGATCCTACATGAAACAAACAAAAACTAATTAGTGTTTCATTAAAATAGTGTTTTAAACATAATTCTAGTTAAAAGTATAACACCTACATAATCATTCAAAATCCAACGCATATCTCTATAAAATGGAAGTGTGAAGGCTAAGTATCGTGTCACCCCTTTTTTAATAGTTGAAACCCTGTTTTGTATAACCCTATTGGTTTTTTGGTTTGGATTTCCATTTCTAACTATTATATGTTGAACTACCAAATCCCATAAGTTCACCCCTGAAATAATATTTTGTGTAGCCTCTTCAGCAACAAAAACATTCATCCAAGCTTGAATAATAGTTGCATCTTCCACAGTAGTAAATTTGACAACCATAACTTATCAAAAAATTAAAATAAGATATAGAAAATAATGAAGAAGATGTAGAATGTAAAGAAGATATTGAGAATTGGGTTGTGTTATTTTGGTAGAGAGTGATATGTTTCATTGAAACTTCAAATCACTTTACTGATTTGTGTTGCCTCTTCTACTCACTCATGTTACACTGATGCATGTTGTCAGTTGAGTTTTCCTATCATCACCATAAAGCGAATTGGTTTTGTCATATCACGCTTTAATTTGTCAGACTGTTGATGATCTGTGTAGATGAGTTTTCGTATCAACGAATCTGTTTTATTTCGTCATATCACTTTGCATCACTATTATTGTCTTTACATCTATTTCCGACTTTTATTGTCATTATTTTAAATGCATTATTTCGAGTCATCACATCAATGTCTCATTGATATGTTTTGGTGTGTTTCATGTTCGTCTTGTCATAATGTATTTGCATGAGTTTTGTTGTAATTACATCTAATTCTGTCTTTTATTGCCATCATTTTGCATGCATTATTTCGACCCTTCAAATCAGAGTCTCATTGACATGTTTTGGTGCCCTTTCATCTTGATGTGTTTCGTCAGTCTAAATTATATTTTTGTTTACGATACTCTCATATCATTACTTTATTTGTGCATGTTGTCCTGTTGGAAAACGACTTTATTACAAGACCTTATATGTTTCTATTTAATCCCCTTAAATGGATCCTACTGAGCATACTCTCACATTCAATAGCATGTAAGATCAACCTATAAGTTTGTAATATTAATCATGCGGTTTAGTAATGAAGAAGGTATTGGTGTTATCGAAGCATGGATCTTACTAACAAATTGACGCTCATGTTGATAAATTAAAAGAGATTAGAGAAAAAGGACGCAATCGAACATGAAGAGAAGGTTGTTGAAAGTGATATGATATGTCAGTTAGTGGAACAAGGGGAAAGAGATACACTGGCAAGAGAGAAGAAAGCCCAAAACGAAGAATTAACCATCCTTGAAAAACAAAGACACAAAGATATGGAAATATTATTAATAGATATCGACAGTATACCTCAATGGAAGAGACAGATTGTAACTGAAATGCAGGAGGACATATGTGCTCGGATGGGATATGTTCCTCGTCGTTAGTTAATTAGTTGTGTCGTTCATTTGCAGTTGCTTCAATTTAATGTAATTTTTTTTTTTTAGTTTTAATCATATGTATTATATATGCTTTCAATGTTTTAATATAAATTTCAATTTTCTTTAAAGAGTAGTTAACACTTAAATATTTATTCAAGATTGTAGCCTGGGAGAATTCTTTTAATAGCTCATACAATGCATTAACCTTAAAAGTTTTTTTTGTGTTTTCGCGGAATTCGATCCGAGCTCTCGTTTTTTGAATAAAAGAAACAAGAAACAATAACATATAAGTATGCAAGAAAATCAAGATTATTTAGATAATTGGTTCGCATTGATCGTAAATTGACAAAGAGGTGCAAGACCATTTAGATTGTCATCGAACAAATTTGTGAACTTCAAAACATTGAGATCATCGTTAGAGCCCCACACTCCAAAATAATCATGCCAAAACCACCTATCATACGAAGCAACTGCCTCAAGAACACAAGTGGGATAACTTTTGTAACCTGTGTGTGTTGTTGCGTCGTCCATTAGACAAACCCTCCAACCCCAATGCATATAGTATAGGCTACCAAGCATTCCTGGGAAACCTCGTGTTGGGTTCTCCTTCATCAACCACTTAGTATCGTTCACGGTGGGACGTCTCATATATTCCGTATTAAACCCAAACATAACGGCGTCACATAACTTCTTAATATAATAGTAAATAGTAGATACAGCCATACGAGTATAATAATCCACGATATCAGGTAGAATACCTTAACAAAGACACTTCATAACGGCAATACATTTTCATGTGTGGACTATGGTCTGGAATTCTTGCAGTATCTCTTCATTGTAGAAAGTCTGGGTCAACCTCACAAATCTTATGCAAAATCCTTAAGAAAAAAGTGGTCGATACATACCTAATCGGCCATGAAATTTTTTTGGTCCCCAAGTACAACCATTGTTAAAATAATCATGCATCATCCTTGCATCTGCTTCCACACGACCTTTATAAATCGATTCTCTCTGCGTCACTTTCTGTGGAATTGGTTGATGTGAATTCTGAGTACTTTGCAGCATAATCTGATACAAGATGACAAGATTCTCATTTGTCTCTTCATCATCAGAATCATCTCCAAGCCGATCCCCATACTTTATTGATATATATCTTCTTAAAGACATGCTGCAAATTACAACAATGCCAAAATTACAATGAAACATTAGCAAAGTAAACAGGGTCATCTTACAGGTTTTGGGTACCCTAGGCGAACACGATATATGGGTTTTTTTTTATGGTTACTAAATCAAAGGTTAAGTTGGAATTTTAGTTTAGAGGGAGACAGACAAGCGAACACGATATATGGTTTTTTCTATGGTTACTAAATCAAATGTTAAGTTGGAATTTTAGTTTAGAGGCAGACAAATCTATGTATTTAAAGTGATAATTTGGATCCAACTATGCGGTCGAAGGCCGTTCAATTTTTTTTCCAGCCTTTTGGGTTAGATTTTGGTTTGTAAACTTATTATTTGGCATAAATAAGCCCCTAAAAATTGGTTATTAATTTGAAAAGATTAAAATGTTAGTGACACTTATAGTTGATACATAAAATTTAGTAACAATTATATTACTGTGACAAAATGTCTCCTTAACACTTATAACTATTAAAATTTATCTATTAGTTTAAAAGAAAAAATAATTTTGGGACCCAACAATTTGGGTCCCTAGGTAGCCACCTTACTCGCCTTTCCCTTAAGACGGCCCTGAAAGTAAACAACTAACAATTGTAAAATTGGAATGTGAACAACGAACAACAGATGCATTTGATTCCAACAAAACTGTAGCAAATTACATACGAGATAATATCACTATCTGATAAATTACCAAGATGGTTAGACATGCAACATCACTTGTATTATTTTTCTCTAAATGAATAACCATGTTCATCAACAAATCACTAAAATCAATAATGTTCTACAAATCAAATAAACACAAAGCAGTAACTAACAACAATACATTCATTCAATCTATGGTATTCATCAAAAACGTAACAGAAAACATATCAATTGAACAATTAAATCAAAATTAGGGTTTTAGTTTATAATGCATTACCTTTTCTTATTGAGTGGACGAAAGTACTTGGAACTAGCAATTGAAAGGTTCTTGAATAAACCTAATCAAAGATTGGAGATGAAAGAGTGGGAAAGTGATGGTTGTCGGATGAACCTTGGTTTTTCTCCCAAAAACCATGAAAATGAAAGGATGAACTGAACCATGGTCGAATTCTCTGTGTGTTTTTGAGTAGAAATAGTGAAACGGACAATGGTTATCCTCATGCTGACTGGTCAAGACAGACAAAACGACTATCGTTCCACCAAAAACGGTCGATGAGAATTCGTTTTGTGAAGAACCGTTGATGACTAACCGTTATTTTTACTAAGAACGGCTTACCGTTGGGCTTAGGCCCTTCCCAAGTGTAAAGGCATTGGAAATGAATGATGTTTTGGGGACTACTCAATAAAGGTGGGGGACTACTCTTCTATTTTGGGGTGGATATTTGAAGTAAATTTGAGCCACCCCTTAACTTAGTTTTTTTCTAATACCAAACTTGCCCTTGGTGATTAAATTAGTTAGTGTAATGATTAATTAGTGTTAGTGTAATGATTGATTAGTGAGGTTAGATTATGTAGCTGAGTGTTTTTACAAGAATAATTTTTGAGAAGAAGGGGGTTTTGGTTTTTTTTTAAGATGGTTGATTTCGAAATGAGGGTTTTGGGTACTTAGGTATACTTCAAATTTAGTTAATGTTGCTTGAATTGACAAAAACTTTCGAAAAAATGAGAAATTGATAAACTGATTTCGACCATGGAAATGAAGTTCGGCTACGACATCTGAAGAACAGGTAGCCGAACTCATCTGCAAGTGTAGTTCGGCTAATGGTTCTGAAGACACAGGTAGCCGAACTCAGCTTTAATGGAGTTTTTTCTTTCAGAGAAAAGTTCGGCTAGGAAAAAGAAAGTTGCGACGTAACCGAACTAAAAGTTCGGCTGGGAATTTTTTTCTCGACGTAACCGAACTCAATATATAGGTTTTCAGAAAAAAGTTCGGTTAGTAGAAAAAAATTGCGACAAAACCGAACTAAAAATTCGGCTAGGAAAAAAACGAAAAAAAAGTTGCGAAGTAACCGAACTAAAAGTTCGACTGGGAATTTTTTTTTTGCGAGGTAGCCGAACTTTTTTCTGAAAGAAAAAACTCCATTAAAGCTGAGTTCGACAAACTGTTTCACATAATTCCTAGCCGAACTTCTCTATGCAACTTTCATTTTCAACTCATTTTGATGATTACTTCTCATTTCTTCAACCAAAAACGAATGACAAGTAATGGGTTTGTGAGAATATCTTCGTTAATGATTTAAATTAAGCTATATACATGGAGATGGTGGTGGTAGTTGGAGGTGGTAGGTGATGGGCGGCGGTGGTGGGAGAAGGTGGTGGTTATATATATATAGGTGATTATTAGGTTGGTTTTAAATTAAATTAAGTTAAGGGTAGATTAGTTATTTCCACACTTTAGGACACCCCTTATAACTATAGGGTGAACATTCATATAACAAAGTAGTCCCCACCTTTTTTGGGTAGTCCCCAAAACATCATTCTTGGAAATGGCTTGGGAACTCGGTGGGGAGTCGGAAGACCCATAAGACCAAGTCTATGTAAGCAGATTTAGGGTTTTGTTTTATGGCTTTCTTCTCTCCTATATAAATAAACCTCCAGTCACTTGTTCTTCTTATCAACATCAACTTTTGGTGCCGCTCTTCTTTTCGTCTCTCTAATGTGAATTATTTCTTAGTAAACTTCGTTTGTTTTTCATATTTCTGATTAATTATAGTTTTGCCTCCTCTTTCGGCTTCAAGAGTTTGAGATCTGTTGATCGATTTCTTGGATGCTTTGTTCTAGAGGCACAAATTAAATTCAATGTTGGGAGACTCTTATATAATCTTGAGTTTTGATATTTCTTCTTTGGATTTGTCTCTTCCTGGTACATTTTGAAACTTGTTTAGGGTTCAGATCTGAGAATTGGTAATGAAATTGATGGAGATTGCAGTGATGACTCCATAAAATTCAAGCTCAACAGACCGGATTGCAGGTTTTTCTTGGTCGAGAAAATTACTTGCGTGTCGATACACCCGCTGAGCTGAGCAATCTCTTTTAATTTATCAAATTCTCAGTCCATTTTTAGGGTTTTAATATTTTGAATTTGAATGTTTTTTTATTTATATTGATGATTTTGGGGAAAATTAAAATAAGTAAAGATTGCAATGAGGATAACAAGCTCCCTCTTCTGAATACAAGCTGAGGACGATTGCTGGCTGAATCGAACCTAATTATAATTGCCACTACTGAGTAATCGATTTTCCCCTTATTTGATTTATGGTTAATTAATGATTTGAATTTGTGGATTGGTGATGGCCATTAGGCAACATTTTTAGAGTCGCTGATGCGTTTACACTGCAATAGCGACATCAGTGCTGTATGTTGCCGATAATGAACCTTGAGCTGAGATTTTTTGCACTAATTGCTGTTTAGTTAGCAATTCAAAGGCATTGAAGCTCAAACATATAATCTTTATTCATGATAATCGCTACTGTATATACTATGTATTCGCACAAATATTCTTCAGGTCCCTAGGTCAAAAGGAGTAATTGTACAGGTACATTTTTCAGTGTTTTAGATGTGAGAACTAATAATAATGAAATAATAGGGGATTGCAGTGATGACTCCATAAAATTCAAGCTCAACAGACCGGATTGCAGGTTTTTCTCAGTTGAGGACACTTGCTGGCTGAATCGAAATTTGTGGTAATAGCCATTACGAATAACTAATAACTTGAATCTTTGAAACTCATCCAGATTCTACTGTCCGAGTATAAATGTCTAAGCCATAAGGCAACATTTTTAGAGTCGGTTATATGTTTACATTGCAATAGCGATATCAGTGCTGAATGTTGCCGATAGTGAACTTTTGAGCTAAGATTTTTGCACTAATTGCTGCTTATTTAGCGATTTAACGCATTGAAGCTCAAACATGTCAATCTTTATTCATGAGAATTACAATTACATATACTATCTATTATCTTCTACATGTTTAGCACATATACTGAGCAGATTCTTCAGCTCTCTAAGCAGGTTTCTGTTCATGGTTTAAGGGATTACTTGTATTCTTAGGCTATTAGGAGTAGTCTTATTGGTTCATTTTCAGTTGTAGTGTTTTAGATTTGAGAACGGATAATAATTAAATTCAGTTGTAGTGTTTTAGATTTGAGAACTATGGATAATGAAATAAAAGGGGATTGCAGTGATGACTCCATAAAATTCAAGCTCAACAGACCGGATTGCAGGTTTTTCTCAGTCGAGAAAATTATTTGCGTGTCGATACACCCGCTGAGCTGAGCAATCTCTTTAATTTTATCAATTCTCGATTTTGGGTTTTAAAGATTTTGAATTTGAATGTTTTTGATTTATACCGATATTTTGGGGAAATTTTGTAAGTGAAGGATTGCAATGAGGATAACAAGCTCCCTCTTCTGAATTAAGCTGAGGACAACTGCTGGCTGAATTGAACCTAATTATAATTGCCACTACTGAGTAATCTCTCTGTAATCAATTTTCCCCTTGTTTTAGCCATAATAGCTAATAATTATTTATGATTAATGATTTGAATCTCTGAATCTTTGAAACTCATCCTGATTGTACTGTCTGGAGTATAAATTGCTAGTCTGCTAGCCATAAGGCAACATTTTTAGAGTCGCTGATGCGTTTACACTGCAATAGCGACATCAGTGCTGTATGTTGCCAATAGTGTACCTTTGTGCTGAGATTTTTGCACTAATTGCTGTTCAACTAGCGATTTGACGCATTGAAGCTCAAACAAACAAGTCTTTATTCATGATAATTACAATTGTATATTCTGTTTTTTATATTTTACATGATTAGCAATTTAGCACATATACTTAACCGATTCTTCAGGTCTCTGTTAATGGTTTAAGGGGTTACTTTTATTCTTAGGACGTATATATGATACCAGATATGAAGCACCATCTTTATGAATCTTCATGTGTTGCTCTTAATTTCTGCAAATCTGAGTATAATTTAATTTCATTATAATGTTCTTATGATCTCACTTCACTATCAGGTTAAAGGTCTCTTGAGATTAGTGATTTAGTACCAGCGGTGGTGGTTGTTTTCGTGTCTTCTGCTGTGTATGTGTGATTTGAAAAGGGAACCTGAGGATATATGTTTATAATCAAATATTGCAAGTTTTTTTTTTTTTTTCCTTTTTGGTCCGAGCCACGTTGACGATAGTCAAAAAGACAATGACCGTCAATGCTATGATTGGACCTATACAAATTTCATGTTTCGCATCTTGATAGGAATCTGTACACTGATTTGCCATTCATTTACAGCGCCGTTTTGTGCGATTACATTTTCTTTTGAAGTTCATAGTTGTGTAGATTTATTGACTGCCTGTGAGGATCAAAACTCATTTGGAATTACCAGCTGAATTCTTTGATGTTAACCTTTGGCTGTTTTTCTGAGGCATTCTAAATCAAAGTTAAAGTCTTTTTTATATTAGGTCTGTTTGTTCTGTACATTTTATTTGTGATGGGGATGGTAAACGTAGGAAATTAAGTTCTCGTTGGAATGAGACCAATTTTTATGCAAGTTATTTTATAATTTATCATGTTTTGTTGTTTTTATAGTTGTCTTTATGTATGTAATGATGATAGGTTTGGAAAATTGCACCAAGTTAGATGAGAGGAAGGAAATACCTAGGGTATGTTAGTTCTGTGATTCTGTGTTTTGTATTCACCGGCCATTTCAATTTTCTTCTCATCTTTTTTGGGTGTTTGTTTGAGTTTTTGCTTTTATTGAGGAGGTTTTCATGGGACAAATGGTTTCTTAGTCACATGTTTGTATGCTTGTTCTTTTGTAATAATAATAATAATATGTGGTAAATCTTATGACTTATATCAATATTAGTTTGTCTTTTGACGGTGGAGGTTTTGTAAAATCCTCTGTAAACGTCACACACAAAGCTTGATATGTTGACGGTTGAAAAATCTCCATTTCGGGCTGTCTCATATTCCATTGCCTTGGGGAGCTGCGCTGTGGCCATTACCTCTTTGGGACTGGCCCATGAGACATATATTTCTTTTTGTGTTGATCTTCGTAACAAATAGCGATCTTGATTTATGTTTTGCTACTGAGCCTATGAGGATATCTGATTTAAAGAACACCATCTTTCGGGACTGAATGGCTTAACGCCTTGGTGACAAATTCTGCAATTCAGAGGCTTATACCTTAAATTTTGTTGCTGGTTAATTATTTATTCCATGTAGTTGTGGCTTGTTGGTTACTTGCAAGATGCAGCTACTATATTTGAAAGCTTATGTCATTGATAGTCTTGGTTTAATAGTTTTTAATTTAATCAGATAGGAGTTAGAAATACGAGTATAAGACGTAATCTGTGATTGGTCTGGAAACTACAGGGAGTCCAAGTTCATCGCAAGGATATCAAGGGAAGCCAGCTAAATAGGTAGCCTTGCACTCGAAGAAGCTCTGATTTGGGCGGAGGATGTAAAGGTTGAGCTGGAAGGAGAACCATTTCCTTCAGAGGAAAGAAGACCAGCGTTCACTAGCACTCGTTTTCCAGTCATATCGTAAGGAAAGGATTAGTCTTGTTTGTGCATTTTCCAGTCATACTGTTTTAGAGATGATAACTGGTAATAATGAAATAAAAGGGGATTGCAGTGATGACTCCTAAAATTCAAGCTCAACAGACTGGATTGCAGGTTTTTCTCAGTCGAGAAAATTATTTTCGTGTTGATAAACCCGCTGACGGAGTAAAGTCCTTTGATTTTAACAATTTGAATTTGAATGTTTTGGGTTTTGATTTATAGTAATAATTTTGGGGCAAGTCTTAAAGAAAAGATTGCAACTAGGATAACAAGCTCCCTCTTCTGAATTGAAGCGGAGGCCAGTTGCTGGTTGAATTGAACCTAATTATAATTGCCACTACTGAGTAAGCAACTGACTCTTATCAGTTTTAGCTGTTATTATTGATGATTGATTAATGATTTGAATCTTTGAAATAGCGACAGCAGCAATGATGCAATTGCTTGATACCTTGAGCTGAAATTTTGACACTGATCCTTGTTTAACTTGCGATTAGATGCATTGAAAGCTCAAACATATACATCTTTCCTTGCGGTTTTCATGTCTTAGGCTAGATAGAGTTCTGTTGGAGAAGCCCACTGGCAAATAAAAAAAAAAAAAAACTGCAGCTGCGTTTTTCATTCATGTCTTAAGAGAGGAATGCGGATAGAGAAATGTTTGAGACTTACCATCCCACTGGCAATAAAAATGCTGCTGCACCGCTGGTGCAGGTTGGCTACCCTGCTTAACAAATTCCTCCAAATAGAGTCCTTAAAAACGGTTTATCTTAACTTGATGTAAAATCATGAGGGTCACTCTATCCCATTGTGATGCCATTTTGGATTGTATTTAAAGCTCGACCTTCCTACGAGAGGGCGACAATTTAGTCTATGGGATGCTTGTGAGAAATTGTTTGTAGACATGCTGAGGCTAGTGAGTCTTCATTTGGTTCTTCTCTTAAGGCTAAATAATATTTTCCTAATTTGATAGTCCTCAATTGCTTCCTGTCATGATCCTTTTTTCCCCCTTCGAAATAGGTTAAAACGAGGCGGCTATCCCCAAACATGGTCGGCAAAAAATTCCGCAACATTACAGCGCTCGTCTTGCTTGCCTCTGCAAAATATTGTTCCTGGGCTTGGAAAATCATCCATTTTACAAAGACAACATGATGCTTAAGTTACTATAATACCCCTGCATAGTTTAAATTACATTACTACCCTTTCACTTAATTAAATTCTAATCCTAAAACTCTCCCACTAATTAACCATCCACTAATTAATTACTCCTCCCACTAATAAACACCCACCCACTAATTAACCGTTACTTAATTAAACTTAAACTTAACTCCCCTTCTTCTCTGTTCTTCTTCTTCTTCAAAACAGAAAAACCCAACCGAGCTCTCCCCCTTTGATTCTCAAAATCTCATTTTTTGATTAAGTTCTCGATTAAACACATATATGGCACCTCGTGTTAAGCGATGCCCTAGAAATACGGTGCCGAATCCTGGTGTTGTTTCTGTAGCATCTCAATCTAGGGTTTTTGGAAAAAATGGAGATGAAGAGGATAGTGGATTCATTGGTGTTGGAGAGCGAGAAAAAGACCCTGATTCCATTAAATTGCACATAGAAAGGTATTTCCCATAAACCCATTGCTTGTTTTTTCGTATTTCGTTGATTTCATGACATTTAATGGATGATTCGTCGAGGTTTTGGTAGTTCCAGCGAGTGTTCGGCTGATATTCATTAGCCGAACTTTTTTTTTTTCTACAGATGAAGAACAGTTCGGCTGAAAACATGTTATGTTTTGAGTATCGAATTAGCCGAACCTTCACGTTCGGATTAAAAAAAATACGTTATAATCAGCCGAACTTGGATACTATTACTTAATAATCCATCTTACACTGTTCGGCACATTGTTCGGCTCGTTTTGATAAATATCGAATGTGCCGAACTTTACTCTGTGTATGGCTAATAGCTTTCTATAAACTTGTCCATTTATAGGTGACTTATCACATTATTTAGTATAATCATATTTATTTATTTTGGAAAATTAATTAAGGTTTATCATTTGTTTTAGCACCCATCCGGGAAAATTCAAAGACAAGCTTAAAAGGAGAAAAATGGAAGTGACTCCTTCTAATTCAAAAACTCCCAAACCTCGAGGTGGTGGCACTAAGAACTTGCGTGCAGGGAAAAGGGGAATTGACACGATTTTCTCTTATCTTGTACAACAAGAGGGTGACAGTGATGAAGATAAGGATGATGGTGATAAAGAGGAAGAACCACAAGAAGAACTACAACAAGAAACCCAACAAAAACAAGAGAAAGGGAAGAAGAAAGCTGACACAACAAGGCAGACATGTAAGCACATTCCTAGTGATGATTATGTGATACGTGATCGCGAGGATGGTTTGCCCCATGGTATTCCGGAAGATGGTGGAAGAGTGTTGATTGGCTACAAGGAGTCATTGTCTACCTTTAACTAGGACGCAATTGATTTTCAAACCATGTTCCTCAGCCCATTGAACAACTTCATCTCGAGTTTTCCACGTCTACATGGTTACAAGTACAAAAGTTAAGTTTTATTAATGATTTTGAATACAACATACTTGAAAAATAATAAAAAAACATAAATTACGTTACCTACCAAGCCAGTTTGGAAGTGCTTTTTAGTATCTTCATGAATGACATCAACATGCGGTGGTTGATCCTCCATAGTTTCCATTTCAGGAACAATCTACAAGAAAATCACATACGTTGAGGGTTAGGTTCGGCTCAGTCGTATTACTACTTGAAAGTCGAGCTTAATGTTCGGCTCATTCGTGTTAGCATTCAAAAGCCGAACTACAAAACATACTTAGGTTCGGCTTTGTAGGGACTAATATTATAAGACGAACCATTAGACTTATGTTTTATCAACACAATAATATTAGGTTCGGCTGGAACATGAGTTAGCCGAACATTACACTGTAACTCAGAAATATTTTTGAAGTAGGTTCGGCTTATATAAGCACATCCTTTTAAAGCCGAACCCTGGAATTTATTTTGCGCAAAAATAATTCAATGTCAGTTCGGCTTATAAAGAATTCAATCGTATAAACAGAACTATTCTTATTTACCAAGGTTCGGCATACATATTATCTGTCGAACCTAACTCTGTTGCGCCGAACTACTTACAAAAATTTAAACTTTTGGTGAATTCAAGCTACAAAACGGACATTAAACAACATATACAACCATACCTGTGTATTATTAACATTGGGTTCCTCATCCATGTACTCATCTTCGGGATTTGGCTCCAAAAAATCATCATCTTGAGCTTGAGAAAAAAGTTGAGTTTGAGATTGAGTTTGGGTAAAATCATTTTCATAATCCAACAAATAAGCCATCTCCGGATCTCCATCGTAATTGATATGTATTTTCTTAGTTTTACGTGATGAAGATTCACCTTCCTCACTCGAATTTGGACCACACATCTATCAACAATCACAAAAATCTCAAAGAAAAATAAAAATAAAAATTCTACTCCTCTTCTTTTTCTAAAATACCTCACTCACTCTCTTTAAAAAGAAAATTATTAACCTAAATTAAATTCTAATCCTAACTATAATCATTAACAACTAATCAATAAAATTAACACTAATTAAACACTAATCATTTATGGGTATTTTTAGGATTTATGAAAAAGGTTGGATAAGGGCTACCCTAGAAACACTATTTTCCACCGTGTTTTTGTATAATTCAAGAGGCCCCAAAATTTCTTTGCACGCCCCAAATGAGGGTTCAAATTTTACGCATTGAATTTGGCTGTAATAAGTGGGTTCCACATATAACTACCACACATATTTATAACGGACGGCCCTATTTATAAAGACCTGCTTCTCTCTCGTGAAGTCATAGCGTCCTGGAGGAGCGTTGCTTCACACCATCTCTCTTTCATCTTCTCTATAAGTTAACTCTAAACATAACTCAAAAACCTCAAATAATCAAGAGACACCAGTGAGTTTCACCGGCCCAGAGTTATCATCATCATGGGTTTCGAAGCAGAACCTGAACCTACCTCGGCACCAAAGCTATCACTGTTTTCACTACCTAATCAATCACCGGAACCAACGGGGATGTTAACACCACCACTAAGACCACCAGCATCAGTTCCATTTCAATGGGAAGAAGCACCAGGGAAACCTCGAGGAGGCTGCTGCAGAAAAATTCTCAGTAACGATGTCGCCAGGTGTTTAGAATTACCACCAAGGCTATTATCAGAGGTTAAGATTATTGAGATACCCTCACCCACAACCGTTTTAGAAGGCCCTTACATAACAGGTAGATCCTCTTCATTTTCATCCGCTTCTTTCAGTAAAGAACGTTTTCCCGATACCGGTCATGGCAATAATAATAATAATAATAATAAGGTGATCGGACAAGGGTATTTTGGAAACTGGGTGAAGAAGAATAGTAGTAGTTTCAAGGGATTTGGAGGACAAAGTGCTGAGGATAATATTGTCATCTCACGTTCTTCTTCTTCTGTATCCTCGTCGGTGTTTGTGACTGAAGTTGTTGCCGGTGGTGATGAGAATTTTACAAAAGTGAAGATTACACGATTTAGAAGAAGAAGAGGCAGTTTCTTAAGTCTTTCAAACACAAGCTCCCAACTCTGGGTAAGTGTTTCTTTTTTTAACATGTTTAGCAAATTTCTTTGTTCATAACTCCGTTCTAGTTTTGGACTTGATTAGGTTTTTTCATTGATTATTTGTTGATTTTTGGTGAAAAAACTTTTCAATATCTTATTGAAGAATCCACTTTTTATTTTAGCTTTTGTCAAACTCTACCGAGGATGGAGGAGAAAAGTAAAAAGTAATAAGCTATTTTTAGCTTATTACATTATTTTACTTGTATTTTATTTATTAAAGAATTTCACTTTATATAGTAATAGGAAGTAGAAAGTAGTCAGATCACTAAATTTCGCAAGAGGAGTTTGAGATTTTTGTGAGTAAATTATAATTTAGTTGTTTAGCTCAATCAGTGATAAATCAGACAGATATGATCTGATTGTGAATGGACAAATGAAATGACAGGTGCATTTCTTTCTTTCTGATATCTGTATTAGTTAGGGACCTAACACACAGGTCAACATTACTGCTTATAACATCCACCAACCACCACTAAAATGAGGACAAAAATTCAACCCACTACACCCCCTTTAATATTTCTTTATAAAAATCTAGTACTCTAGTCTATGATGCATTGTTTGAGCTTAGGATTCCAAAAGCCAGCAGACTACAGCCAACTTAGAGGTACTGAGCGTTAAGTGACTATGTTAACTTAATTTATAACTAAAGAAAATTATTGAAGAGAAATAGAGAATAATTAGTGAAGGGATTTTGTCCCCCTGATAGCTTTGTGTTTCGTAGGAAAGGAGAGTTCATTGCTATTAGGAGGTACCAGTTTACATGAAAGGATACTAAATTTTATATAAAACAAAATAATGTTCTGTCTATATGGGATTGAATACCTTTTCCAATAAACTGGTACCCCAATAGCAGAAAAATAAGCATCATATACATACTTTATGGGCAATCTTTTACTTTCGGAAGAATTACAAAAACATACATGAAGGATACTATTGTTTGATGCTGCTATAATGAATATTACAGGCAAGCATTTACGGAGCTGTTAAGCAACTGGTCCCATGGAAAAGGAGGAAGATGAATAGACAATTGAAGAAGAGACGAGAAGAGGAGGAGGAAGAAGAAGCAGAGTCACGTAATAAGCTCAACTTTACGACCGTTTGATTAGTCTATCGTCTGTCATGTCATGTCATCCACCCATCACTTGCTTGCTACGAGCTATAGCCTCTTTTCTTGAATTTTTGTAAATAAATTGCTAGATAGATAAAACAAATTTTATTTTATTTCTTTTTGTCGTGAAGCAAAAAAATGATAGAGCGTTAATTACTACATTATTGCGGGTCGGTGTGGGTGTGTTTGTTCGTCTGTCTACTGCGTGCGTTTCTATGAAGGTTTAGTCGGTGTTACCACTTCTGTAACGCTTTATGTAAACTTTTGTTATTTTTTCCCGATATCAAAATTTTAGACAGTTTAATCTTGTAGGCATTCAGAATTGGGTCTGGTTTATCCAGTTTGAGCTCTTTAAAAGATTTACGGTCAAACTCTTACAAAATAATACTGTTGTTTTTTTTCCATAAAAAAGAAACACCTCAATTTTTCAATAATAGTGCCAGTAATGTAAATCTTTTCGTAAAAAAGGAACGCCTCAAATTTTTCATTAATCGTCAAAGAGTTTAAAACGGGTCATCATATTTATACGATCATCAAAATTCCAGTTCTTGGCTTTCACTTCGACTCTTACAATCATTACAGACGAGATAGACTTCCAATGTGGTAACTCCCAAATGGCCAAATCTGTTTCATAACAATACAAACCTGCATCACAGCCCAAAACACTGATGGGATCTTAAAGATCTAGATCCAACCTGGTTTTTTCAATACTTTGTAAAACAAAGTAACCTAGTCTATCAGGATGCCAAGCATGTTTCTTCACAAAACAAGCTTGCACCACTACCAAAAGTAGTGATGGGATCTTTGAATTATCCGACCAGGTTTTCTCCATACAGTAACCTAATCTAAAGTAATATAAATAACAAAGGTAGCAGAAGTCTTCTGAATCGGTGAGAATCAATTCTAATAGGTCCTAGCCGGTCTGAATCAGCTTGGGACTTTTGGTAACACTTGTAATTGTATTTGATGAAGGTGTTGATGATCTTGATCTTGATGCTTTTGCTGCCGTAGATGTAGTTGAATCTGTTGTTGAAGATTTGTTCTTGTGAAAAGAACTAAACCCCTAACTGGACGTATTTTTCTTTTCTCAGCAAACACCTGATTTCAAAATCAAACCGAACCCTAGAAGAATAAGAAACGATTACTGGATCGGATACTGAAAAGAAAAAATTTAAAGAAACTTAAGAAAATAAACGTGGAGTATTAGAGAAGATCAAGGAAAGGTTGTTGATGATTTGGACGTGCTCAGATCGTCTCCAAAGAAGCATACCTGGGCAAATATTGGGTTTTCAGTTACTTGGGTTTTCCAGAGAGAGTTTCTTTTTTAGGAGAGAGAAAAAGGTTTCAAAAACAACTAACGATGGTTACACAGAATCTCTAGAAAAAATAATACTGTTAGACACAAGGTTTACAACCTTCTTCAAATCATTATTGTGAAAGGGCTAAGTTTTACGGTTGTAAAGAGTTAGACTGCAAAGTGCTAAATCATTGTATGCCGGAAAGAATAAAAAAATTCGAAAAAAAAAAATGAGACCATCATCGTGTTTGTTTTTGTTGACTTGGTGTCTGGATCTAGCTCGACCCATGTATTGGCATGAGGTTTCTTAAAATAATCCTGAATTCTTATGGATATATAATTTTAAATTATAATGTATTTAAATTAGATTTATATATATATATATATATATATATATATTAAAATAGATTTCTAAACACCGTATAATGTCTCAGGAGAAAAGTTACAGTACGTAAACTAAAAAAAAAATTGTACTTAAAGTCAAATAACTAAGTTAATTTAAAGAGATAATTTAACAAGGACAACATACAAAACCTGTTTTTTATATCTGACAGTAATTGTGCATTTATGCACTCTGATACTCCCTTCGTCCCTAGCATGATTCATGTTTGATCAGCAGAATTAGATTATAAGAAGTTTATTTCTGCATTTTTACCAAAGGGAAAAGGCTTTTGTATGCATTGTTTTCCTTCGTTTTATTTGCAATCTCATTCTCATCTTTTTAATCTTAATTAATATGGTTTTCATGGACGGATAATCTTCTGTTTTTGTAGTTGTAGTTGATTCCTTAACAAGTATTACAAGTGGTGGACTTCAACAGCAGTGGTGCTAAAACTCATTTAACAGTGTTGTTATCCGTCTGACGGTGGTGTTCATTTAACTATTACTAAGTTATGTGTATCATTAAGAAAGGCACTATATCAATAACAGTGGTGTTTTTTTCCAAAGCTTCTCATGCCGATGTTGAGAATGTAATGAGCGTAATCAAATGCTTTGGCGTTATATTTGGTCAAGTGATAAATTTTAAGAAATCGAGTTTTTTTTTCCTGTTATAATATTGATCATAGCCTTGTTGTATCTCTTATCATGACTCTTAATGTCAAGAAGATTGCCCCTCAATGAGAAATATTTGGCATTCCTCTATTCATGTCTCTCCTATCTTTTTAATCTTAATTAATATGGTTTTCATGGACGGATAATCTTCTATTTTTTATAGTTGCAGTTGATTCCTTAGCAAGTATTACAAGTGGTGGACTTCAGCAGCAATGGTGCTAAAACTCATTTAACAGTGTTGTTATCCGTCTGACGGTGGTATGCATTCAACTATTACTAAGTTATGCGTATCATTAAGAAAGGCACTATATCAACAAAAGTGGTGTTTTTTTTCCAAAGCATGCCGATGCTGAGAATGTAACGAGCGTAATCAAATACTTTAGCGTTATATTTGGTCAAGTGATAAATTTTAAGAAATCGAGTTTTTTTTTCCTTTTATAATGTTGATCATAGCCTTGTTGTCTCTCTTATCATAACTCTTAATGTCAAGAAGATTGCCCCTCAATGAGAAATATTTGACATTCCTTTATTCATCTATAAGTCCAAAATTGACTCTTTTATCCACTTTACTAGTCAGTTTGATAAGAGAGTAGCGAACTGGTCAAGCAAAACATCAACCAGGAAGGAAGGTATATGTTATTGTTGATCATGTGCTCAAGACCTCACCAGTCTATCACATGAACGTCTTTTATATTCCTGACAGTATACACCGGATGGAACAATCCCAAAGAGATTTCTGGTGGGGAAAAACTAGACCAAATGGTCTTTACTTGATGAATTGGGGTAAAATTTGTACTCACAAATTTCAAGGTGGGCTTGGTGTTGAAAATCTTAAACATGTTAATTTATGTTTACTTGATAATATTGCTTGGAATTTAATACACTCTCAGCATGAATTATGGTTTAGGATTTTGAAATGTGAATATTTCATAAAGTGTTCACCTCTTCATTACACAATGAGTAGAGACTGCTCTTAGATATGGAAAAGCATCTGCAGAGGTTTGAATTTTATTTTGGAAATATTGTTTGGGAATTGAGGGACGACAATATCATTTTGGCTTTTAGATACAATTGGATAACCAATGGTGCTCAGCCTTTATGTGTTGCCTACCCAAATCCTAACTTCTTAGTCTCTAATTCGATGGATAAGGATACCAATATTTGGAATCTTGATGTACTTAATGCATATTTCACTCCATGGAATGCACAACATATTCAGGGTACCAAAATTCCCCTTTTGGGCCATGGCAGACTCATTTGGCCATCTTCTAAAAATGGCAAATTTAGTGTCAAAACTGCTTATAAAATCTTGTCTAGCCAGCACATGCAGAATCCATAAAATGTTAACCCCATATATAAATCTCTTTTGAAGCTTCCTTATCCTTCCCAAAGTTCAGATTTTCATTTGGAAATGTTAACACCATTATTTGTAGATCTAACACCAGTCATGATATGAATTTTAATATTTGTGGGACAGTGGTGTCTGAGTTTCGTGAGCACCTTATTTTACATTATCCATTTGCTCAGGCAGTTTGGTCTTCTTCACCCTATTAGCTTTTAAGCTAGTGAATGATATCGATTCTTTTCTTAGATCTGAACTTGCTACAAATACTCTTGTCAACCTTCCACCAGTGAAAAATGATTCAAATTCTGATATCTTCATTGCCAGAGGATTGCATTATTGTTCACAGTGACACATCTTTTGGCAGTAACGCAAATCTGTTGGGAACTGGTTTGATTATGAATGATATAACAGGTAACTATATTGGCCCCAAAGTCACTTCTGGGGAAGCAAGTATTTGGGCGAAAGAAAGAAACAAGAGCAAAGTCTGCTTCATCAGTGATGCTTAATTATTGTAGTGGTTCTTTTAATTCTAATAATAACCAGCTGATCTGGTATAATAACTCAGCAAAATATGCTTCATCAGTGATGCTTAATTAGTGTAGTGGTTCTTTTAATTCTAACTAGTATAAATGCAAGCGCGATGCCTTGGATATCTTTTTCAATGTATAGTCTTTTTTTTTTTTTTTTTTTTTTGAACTCCATTCATTTGATAGTGATACCCTTACCTACTGACCAATGCCAATCACAAATCCTCTATCCTCTATGAAAGAAAATTACATAGCATCAATCCCAAATTCCAAACCCATTTCCAAGTCCAAAGAAGACTTGATGATTTGAAAGAAATTAATCATGAAGGTAAGTGATATGTTCATCGACAAAATACATAAGCAGAAGTAATAAAATAATTTTTTTGAAAAATTCTTTGCATTTCAAAAACAAAAGTAATAAAATAGTTGTATTACAACATGATCCATCACTGTACTATCAGCATTTCCTGCAGCGATTTGGTCAGCATATACCCAAACCATAATATTACAGAGTCCATGCCAAAAAAACAAATGGTAAGATGGGGAGAACAAAATCAAAATCCGGAACCATTTTCCTTTTTCCAACCTTTGCAACCTTGCCCTTTAACTTTGACCCAAAACACATCACTGGACTGCAGAAGTTTTTACTATCCCAAATCTGCATTGCTCAAGCTTGTAACAACTTGTAACTCAATGGAATGACTGGAAATAAAAACCCAATTCCACCAAATTGTTTTGTAAACGGAGAAATTGTTTGAGCAACTATGGATTGTCGCATCATTGTGCTTGGTCCGTGTATTATGTATGACCAATTTCCAGGATCAATCCACATCGTCCATTATCTGTTGTTTTACCTCATGTAAGTACCTGCAGTTTATTTAAATGCCCGTAAAAACCTCAACGGAGGATGGAGTAAAGCATCGAGTAACCGGATTAAAAAAGAAAAACTATAATCAAACAATGCAGCAGTAGTGGTGAAATAACAACGCTAGTAAGAAATCTACATATTGAGAAATAACAACGATAGTAAGAGTAGTCACTAATAGTGGTTTCTTAGTGTGAAATTTTTTTCCCAATGGTGTTTATAACTTATTTGATTTTTGTTTGAAATTTTTCGACAAAATGTGATAGAATCAGAATTCTTCTAGTACCGAAATCTGATTTGTGGGCTCATCTATTCATAAGCAACTCTTGCTTCGCATTTGACGGGGACTGGAAGACTAAAGTACCCTTAAGACATAGGTTTCCAACGACTAAAATCGGCTTGAAATGCGATAGCATATGCATAATGGACAGAAGATGAACCTACGTGTTTTTGGACATATGATGATGCAACAACAACGTCCATAGGTGGTTTGCTCAACTCCATGCATGCTACCTCATCCAGGCTACGACTGAGCCCTTTAGTCGTCCCACCCGACAGGGTAATCTTATATTAGTGCGCATGCTGACAAAGTGAGGTTAAAGTTGGTCAGGCGTGAATAGGAAAAACATGACTCGGAAGCTCATGTTTAGTTCATAAAGCTGAACCGAACACAGCTAAAATAAGATATCTGTTACATGTGGCTTGTTGATTCTGGACCCTAAGTCTTGAAAATCTATGAAGTTAAACTTGCTACTGGGGATTATATCAGAATCAGTTGCAAATATTTCAGCTCAGTATTCCACTTGAAAAACGCCTCATGATCATTGTCGGTGGGCAAACTCATACAGATTTCATCTCTGTCCCGCTTGAAAAATGCCTGATAATCATTATCGGCGGGAGAACCGAGAACTCAAAGTTTCTTCTTTGTCTTCTTCATGATGAACCATTTGAAGCTGCTGAGATGCAAACTTTCTTCCCTTTGAAGTTCTTGAATTCTGCTTTTATGATAAACGTGTTTTGCTGCCTTCTCTTCTTCTTGTAACCTAATCATTTGAAGTCACATATTTACTTTTCAGTCTAAAATCAAATAGCCGACGATGTCTGAGGATATTGATCTTCGCATGGGCATATGAGTTGTTACTGATACTGTAATTGCTAAGTTGTTTGTTCATCCTATTATGAGTGAAGCATTTTCACAAACACTTTGAGTGAATAGTTTGGTAAACTCAAAGAAACCGTATTAGGATCAGATTAAGCTGAAATGGGCTTGCTTATCTTGAAAAATAGAGTTGACAAACTTAATTCAATCATGGATTAAAGCTTAAGACTCAATTTAAACTCTAAACTTGATTCAATCAATTCAACATATTTATCATGTCCAAACTAATTGGTCTAGTCTTTCACTTGAATTTCTAGGTTATTCTTTGTTGTATCTAAAATGAACTTAGCGTATTACAATTTACACTTAGGTATAATTTTGAATGATAGAGAGTTTAATCAAGAGTTTGCAGAGAGTCGAATTGAGAGTTAACATGAATTTAAACAATCGCAGAAATCGATAATTTCATAAGTACGGAGAATCTGACTTACCTGTAATGTTGATCCAATTGTGCATCAATTTTTTGTTTGATGTAATTTTATTTCAGACTCAAACTTAATTTTGGAAACAGAAGAAACTAAATTCAAAATCGGAGGATGCATCAAGATTATGTAAAAGTCGTCTGAATATCATCAAATCGGGTTCGAAATCGCATTTGAAAGAGAATCTTAGATCGAACATCAAGTCACGATTGAGATTTTGCTCCGTCTGTGCAGCAGTAAAATCGAAAACACTGAGGGGTACGGTGGTCAATTCCTGTCGGTCCGTTGAAAGGCAACCTTTTCTTGATTATAGTAAGATAATAACCAACTGATCTAATCCAGAACATCATTCCCTTTTCTGGAGTAGAGTTTCTAAGAATAAATTCCAATACCATCATGACTCCAAGAGAGAGAATGTTATATTTTGATCGGAAAATATAGCATCCCATGATTAAAAAAACATCAATATATACTCTGTTATCCTTTAAAAAAAAAGGTTAAATGGACTGAATGCGTAGGATATTTGTGGAACTTTAAAAGAATCCTGATTGAATATCATAAATCCCATAGAAATTCTAATTGAATATTTAAGTATTTTTCGGATTCCTATTTATCTTTATAAATCTCAATCCAATGTACCAATAGATTTGTTAAACTTACCAGGATTTCCGAAATTCGACGTGTGCATGATCTTTGTCGGTTTTGGGATTGAAAGTGAGTGATTTGGCCTAGGATGACCGAATTCTAAAATTGGACTATTTTTAACAATTTTGTTACGTTAAATAGTAATAATAGAAGATGGTTCAAGTTTAAAAGCCGAAAATGCTAAACACCTCTCAATACCTTACCCCATAACGAATCGGTAAGGTACTGATACATAGCCATGAACCCATCCACTAGTTCTAAGGATTCGTCACTTCTAGAGGGAGGACTTATATTGAGCCACATCACGGGAGCAAAAGATTGGGAGGAATTTGGGGATGTCAAGCATTTCTGAAGTATTTATGCAGGAGCCTCTTTATGCAGTTGCAGTAGGACCCGATAAGTAATTAACGTTTGAAAACACAGAAACTTTGACGTCTCATATGTGGTGGAGGGGAAACAAGAGATCCACCATCTGATGGATCATGACCCCATACTTCTCTATCTATCTGTGACTTCACCGGAGTCAAATCATAATCCAATTGAAACATGGTTCATGGTTGTTATCTGATCGATCACAATCTCCTTCATGGTGGACGTTTCAAAGTAAATTGATTTGACTTGTAATAGACATAGGCCCATGGTGAACTAACTACAGTGATAAATGCCAAAGCAAGTTGTAGAAAAGCAAGAAAATTTATTTTGTGATCATCAATTTTATTTTCTAGAAAAGAAAAAAAATAGATTAATCCCCCCGATTCTCCCTTCTTAGGCAAGAGCTATCTACTTTACAGCAAGTAAGTGCCAGTACCTTCGTTGGAGGCAAAGACGAAAGTCACGAAAGTTAATTATGTCGTACACTAATTATTTAGGATCAAATATACTAATATTTATTCGTAAATAGTCGGCTGGTTTGAAAGGCCGACAAGACGATCCCAGCTATGCAACAGGTAGTTCGAAGAAGACACTACGATCACCCACAAGCAATTAACTGATTATGAGGTGGAGACTACCATCACTGAGTTTAATAATAATGTCATGGAACCAACATGTCAGATGGTATATATTATAGACTGGATGAGCTTATCACTAAGATGCTGGAACTGCTATCTCTGCTCCTTCAAGTCTAATATATACTCTAAGAGGTCCGGTAATTTTGTTTGCACTCGACTATCTGCTTCTTTGATCTAATATATTCCCTCTTATTGACTGATTTAAAAACCGGTTAGTCAGTGTTATAGGTAAATATATTCTTTGATTATGATTGTTACTTAGGGTTGTTGAACAGTTCCACTAAACTTGCTTTAGAATTAATTTAGGATTTATGAAGGCTTCAAAGTTCCATCCATATGTGAGAATCTTATCATTAGGTAAAAGGGACAATAGTAGTAGTTTAGACAAGTACTCTTTTCCAATTTTTTTCTTTATTTTTCATTTTCGTACGAGGGCTTGTCCAATCTTGGGACACACGATGTGGCGCAATTTAAATGATAGAGAGGGAAATGATTCTAACATCGGGATTGGTAATGGGTGGAGAAGGAAATAATCAAAGATCAGGATTCTTTGTCCCAGATTTGAACCGTGATAATTGTCCGGTTATAGAGTTTTCCTTTTCATGACCGTGGGTATGACTTCTTTGGAACGGCATCTCTAAAATTTCTACTCATGCTCATTTAGTCCTTCCTAGCTGCTCAATAGGTGGTAGTAGTTAGACAAGTACACTTATTCATTTATTAGTAGTCTAATGAATGTGGGGATGACTTATTTGGAACGGCATCTCTAAAAGTTATATTCATGCTAATTTAGTCCTTCCTGGCTACTCTATGACTGCTGCATCCTACAAACACTAACAATGATGTATTTGAAAAAACGGAAATGGTAGGTTTTTCCAAACTAAATCCCGGAAAAAAAACCAAAAATGATTTATATCCAACGTGTTAAATCCACGGGTTGTACTGAGTGAGAGAGTGGGGTGAGACCTACACTAAACCCACCTCCTGCTAAACCAATGGATGGGGAGGGGTCCCACCCCACTCTCTCACTTGGTACAACCCGTTGAATGTGTACATTTCCGAAAAACAGATCTGAATAACATAATGGTCAGATCCCATTTTACCTGGACTCATCCCAATACTTAAGAGGTCGCTGAACTGCCTTTGGATATCTTCTCGGGATATTTCTCGAGAGTTTTTGCAACAAGTCTAGCATCACTCTTGAAAGAAAATAGTTTAGCGTTGTAGCTTGACATTTCTAGAGTTTCAACTCATCATGCTCAATTGTTTTAGTTGAACAATAATGACAATAATATGAAAAGTCATACAATATGATGTGTTCACCATTTTTAATTCCTTCTAGAGCCTTCCATTTAGCTACATTAGGGTTACAGAACGAAAGAAATTTCTCCGCTGCATTTCGCTAATTTATCTGCCTCGTTATCAAGTATTTACATATATCAATATCTACAATCGTATTCACATCCAAAAAAAGAAAAAGAATATTCATTCACTATCGGATGTTTGATAAATAGCCTAAAATATACTTCTTCCATCACACCAAAGCTGACATATCTCAAGTTTGCACAATTTTTAAGGCAAGGAGGAGATAAATATATTTAAGGTGTTTTATTTCTCCAATTATATCCTTATGGATAAGAAATAGTAAAATACACAAATTGTTGAAGGGTTTAATACCCATGAATGTGCAGACTGCATGATATTCACTATTATGTAACCACATATTTAGTGTGCATGTATGCATTAGAAACTCTAATATTCGTAATGAATCCCCTCTCTATTTAACCTATAAATAGAGCCATAATATATGTACAAATAGAGTACCCATTAATAAGAGCTTCCTTTATTCTTCTCTCTTTTTATCTTTGTATTAACTTTAGTTTATCTACAACACGTTATCAACACGAATTGCTTGGTTGAGTATAATATCTTGGAGTTTAATCAAGTGCAATGTTAAGGAGATAATATGTGTATTTGACAGAGAGACGGTCTACAAGCATAGATATGCAATGATACGTGGAAGGATTTATTTATACTTTCTCTTTGTAATTTGGCTAATATTGCATATAGCCTGTTTACATACATATCTCATGTGGTCTATCGTTTATGTTATGATTAGGAATTTACAACTACGTACATCAGTAGTTAATTCGGTACGCGGATTAATACACACCAAGTAACAGGGATAAGTCATTAAATTCACTAATGAAGTTATCCGTTTAATTTTGTTTTATCAATTAATCAAGTAAGGTTTATATCTCCATGCTTTTTATTTGATCACGATAACAATACTAAGTGTTTGCTTGAGAGATAATTAGACATAAAATCAAGAACAACAGAATGATGGAATTTTCTATTTTGAGGTTAACAATGTTCTTTGGGCTTACATTGATATTTTCAAGTTTATTTCAATGAGCCTGAAAACTTCATAATGGGCAATATATGCCCATGACCTTGTTAACGCTGATTTTGACCAATGAGTTAATCCTTTTGACCATTAAGAAATTTGGCCTCGGTATCATTTTGTTCTCTATATGATACTAGGGTTTAGCCCGTGCCATAATGGCACAGGCGTTATATAAATTACGTATAATTATGTTAAATTATAATCATCCTGGACTTTGAAATAGAAGTCCGAAAAACACGGCATTTTATATACATATATGATCACTTTTTAAATACCAATCGATTGTCAAATTATAATGTGTAATTTGAATAATCTTATAAGGTTCTCTCTAAGTGCTTTTGTCAAGATGAAACCAATATGCTATTTCCATTAAAGTCTAAACAAATAGAAAGGAAAAATTGGTACTTGAGAAAATCTCACATATCTAGACAAAAAAGTTCTAAATAGATTGAAACCCCAACGACCTGCGATAGCCAAATTTTCATAATCTGGTGAATAACAAAATACAGACACCCCAAAATTTCAACCATGAGATTATTGGAATCAATTAGGCCATCTTTGAAAACATATACTTCGGTTAAATATACAAAAAACAAAATTCAAGAAAATGATAGAAACCCAAAAATTCATACATGAAGCAATAAGAAAGGGTTTTCTCAAATATTGTTACCTCGAAGTAGTTTGATTGGTCGAAGATGTACGTTTGGGGAAGAAGATTGAGAAAATATGAAAGAAGATTGAGGGAAGTATATTCTTGAATTTAAGTTTTTTTCTCTCTGCAATGTATCTCCCCTTCCCAATTTTATTTCTGATTTTAATTTGCTCCATAGTGGGGAATTAGAGTTCTCAAATCCACTCATCCTACCGGATGTGAGCGAAAGAGTCAATTGTTCAGTTTTGTGGGAAGGTAGGTTTGTTATTTTCAGTTTATCAAATTTCTCTGCGTGATTTTGACTTTTGAGATGGGAAGAAGATAATAATGAATTTTTCTCATTTAAAGTGTGTATTCATGGGATCGACCACAGTGGTAAATTAAATTGGGAGGAAAAAATCAGAACCGGTGTTTATCTTGCCTAACTTAGCGAAGCTTCGTTTTGCAATACAATACAAAGAAATATGAATAAAAGTATACCTAGCTAGGGTACAACTATTCCCGTATCCACACATGTCGATAATAAGTAATTTTTCGTGTTTTAATTTTGACTTGTGCCGTATGTTTAAGTAATTATATAACGTGATATTCTGTCTTTTTTTTAACCTTTCATGTACTTTAACTGAGTTTATTATATCACTGAGACGATCAACCACATCTTCTAATTTATAATGTTACCCATTTTGTGGCGGTCCGAAATTAACATAGTATATTACTATTCACCAACCGCCGCCGCCACCACAAAACCATATGATGCCATTTCTTTCTCCACCACAACCGTCGCCCACCTCTCGTTGGCCGTCCTTCTAGTTTTGAATCACAAACATCATGTATAAAGTTTTGGTTGAACAAACTTAGGTTGTTAATTAATTTATTTCATTACATTTTTTTGTTTGTTATATTCTGTTTTGTATCGCAATAAATTTGATTTTAACGGTTAGAACCATGATTTATACAATCGGGTACTAAGGTAGTAGGGGTACAGTTCAGGTGATCTGACAGTCATGATCACTTTTTTCTAATTGATTAGATGCCATCCCCAAGATATCATATATGTTTTTATCAATTGTGCTAAAAACAACCAACTACATCTTTCATAATACAATGTTAGATGTGTTGTAAATATACAGAACTAATATTGTTCACGACTATTCACCAACACCTACCACCATAAAACCACCCATCGCAACTATTCTTCTACCACCATTAATATTATCGCCTCCACCACTCACTAACACCCGCCACTACTTCCTCCACTACCACCACTAATTTCTATTGATATAATTTTTATTAAAATTATTTATTAATGAAAATATATATTTATTAGATTAATTAAGCGATTTATAATGAAAAATTAATAAATCAATCATTATGAGCAATTAATGAGCCACTAATTAATAAGCACCACTTATAATGTTTTTAAGTTGAACAAAGCACAACCATTGATTTATCTTCACCCTAGATTAAAATACATATTTATTAGATTAATTAAGAGGACGTTTAATGATTAAAATTTAATAAATTATTCATTATGAGAGATTAATGAGATACTAATTAATAAAACACTCATAATGATTAATTTTAATTAGATCAAACCACAACAATGGATTTAACTTTCCCCAGAATGCATCCTGGCCGCTCTTTATCTAGGCTAAGTTGTCCATGCTATGCTTTATATTCTTGATTGGCTCTTGACAAAATGATTGATTTTATTCAATTGGTTGAACCAACACAACTCAAATACATTTTTTTTTGGCTCGAAAGTACTTGAGAACCATTATTGTCAATTTGATGTGGAAACCATTTCGTTATGGAAAAGTAATATATCCCATATAAACCTTCTACCAATGATGGTCTACCGTCTAAAAGGTAAAGCCATAAGCCCTATGTTTCTAAGGAAACATATTATCCTCAATTTACATTGAGCAACAAAAATCTTTGTTGAAAACAACTAAAGAGCTACGTAATGCTTTGAAGGAATTTTTTTAAAATAATTCATGAAATTCTCTCCCCAAACATGAAGTTTAGTGAATTAATCCACTTACTAAACTATTAAATTAGAATCAGTAGCTTCAACAAAGTTATGTTGCAATTAGAGCACATGTATCTCAACTTTTGTGTAAGGACTCAAAAAGGTGATATAAGTCATAATTTGTTTTTCCACTTTTCCACTTTATCCATGATACTAACGAACAAGTATATGTTGAAGTATGAAAATAAGAGATTCATTGTAAGTTGTACAACCTAAAGTAAGTGGTTGACATGAAAAGTGAGATTCTCTTGACCCATTGAGATGAAGAAATTTCTCAAATTAATCTAATTGTAGAAAAATTGAAAATAGAAAGAACCCGAAGTAATGAGGGCGTACTGACTCATGTGAAGCATGTGAAAAGGGACATACATATATTATGAGACAAAGATGTATTTTTGTACCCGATAGTAATGACACCAAAGTACAGGTATCAATCGAACATGAGATCAAGCTAAGATGTAATTCTAGCTCACATCAAAATAAAAGAGTTGTGAATGAATCTTGTTACTGGTATTGGTACAAGCAATGTAATGCAGGTACCACAGTAGTAATCGATTTCCATAGGAAAATCATACTTTAGACGTCAACTTTATTTGCAAGAAGAACTTCGCCTAGCCAATTGATTTCAGTTGAACTAGACCCGTTTTCAGCACTTATGAAAAGTATATCATTATCACGAGACGGAAAAAATAATAATCTCTAAAGCATTTAAGATATATCTGGATGAAAAGTATATTATCCCATCTGATTCATAACATACACTCTCAAGTAATTGAATGATCCCCACTTTTGTTAAGTAATAAGTCCACACCACTTATTAAATCTCTCAAGACTCGATGTCTAACTGATAGTGGTTTCCCTCCCACTAACTTAAGGAATATACACTAGTTATTTAACTAATTCCTTATAATATAGTGTGACTACGATGATTGGATCATCGAGTGAAGTACTGCTCAAACTTTGTTTCTAAGTTAGGATAAAGACTAAAAGTCACAAAAGCTCTGTATGTACCTAGAGCTATCTACACCTTGTTAAATTCCAAAGACATCCATGCAAATGGTTGTCATATGGAAACTCGTAGTAAAGAGAATGCAATTGATTGCATCTTTTATTGTCTTTAATGAATGTGGAAGGAAGCATATTCTTAGAGAAATTTATGAGTCAATTTGGTGAAACGTAAATCACTAGTATTTGGATTATTGAATCCATATTGACCCCGACAATGAAATGTTGGGTATTAACTCATACAAGATTTAGCATAACCATAAAGCCACTTTGGTTGTGACATGATGATCGTTTTGAAAGGACTCATACGTACATCACTTTATTTGAGTGAACGAGACAACGGGAAAAAGATTGACAGAATGCGAAGTGATGGCATATCTCTCAATAAGTGTTTTCTAAAGTATTAGATGTACAAAGCCCCCCCCCCCCTATTAAAAGAAAGCATATTACTTATTTTACGAAGTCTCCATTAAAACGGGATCGAGACCATCGTAAGATTCAAATGGAAAACAATCCATATTACACATAAAACAAGGTGATATTTAGAAAAAATATTCATGAAGAATGCGGACCGTTAAATTGACTTATGGCTCTGGTGGATTTTTTGACATTTTGGACTAGTTATAGTTCCCAAGAAATTTTGCGTTTGGACAACTACTAGCACATATTTTATAGGGCTCACCACCTCTTGTAAATGCTAGCGAGTGTACATCAAAAGGAGTTGATGGTTATTGCATGTTTAATAGGATCAATGCAGAGCATCCTATATCTCATGGTCTCGCAAAGGCTATCATCAAAGGTTACAAATGATGTCTAAGGCATGGTTATGCGTACCAACCTACCTTTAACTGCTTGTGGGATATGCAATATTAAACACATCTTCACTTATTCATTTTTAAACCCACTATTGGTCAACCATTCTTTGAGTACCAGTTGGTAACTGGATATAAGCCCGACATTTGTGTTCTTACGCATTTTTGGTTGGACTATATATGTGCCATTACGAGTCCACATCGTACTATGATGGGTTATCAAAATGATTAAGTGACTATGTTGGACAAGAATTTTCAACAGTTTTCCGTAGTTTTAAACCTTTTGACAGGCGATCTCTCAACCGCTGATTTGCGGATAGTCATTCTAATGGGATAGTCTTCCTGTCGTTAGGGGGAGACATGAAAAAGTATTTTCCTAGGGAAGGATAGGGAATGTCATGGTGTATTCCCATTTTGTCTCATATAGACTCCTATACTCCACAAATGGAATTGTGTAGGGAAAAAAGGATTATCGATTTTCAGAACACTGATATCGCTAATCTGACGATATCATACATACCAACTGTAAACGTGCCTGTAAGGTTACAAAAAACAAATCCTTAGTAAAGGATATGCACCTTAAAATGATGTGTTACAACTACACTTGGTGGAAGTGTGGCTGAGGCCGTGTCTCCATGAAAGAAGATGGAGAGATCACTAGGTTCGATCACAATTCACCTAGAAAGGAAGTAGGTGAGTTAGGCGCAACCTTATTATATCATATGAAATCATCTCACAAGATTGTCTCTAAATATGTCCATGAATCAAACTGGAGGACGCTCCGAAGTTTTAAATGATTCTAGAGAACAACGAAATCCTAATGGGTTATAAGAATGCACATGAGTCAATGAAAGGATCATGCATGCACAGTGATTATATAATTCATAAATAGTTTCTCCAGAAGTAGAGCAAAATGAGATCGAACCATGCTTTATTTTGATTAGTGTCAATCAAAGAGCATATTTGGCCTATGCAATCCAGGTAGAACTTTGTTCTTTGACAAATATACAGGTATTTTGTATGGTAGTGCTGACCAACTAAGTGTAAAGCCTTTGGGACATATATGGTTATTTGTCACAACGTGTGGTGAGAAGAATGAGGTCTTAAAGTATAAATACAAACCTTGTGGCGCGAGGTTTCTCACAAACCCCTGGATCGCTTACTCCTTTGAACATCATAATGTTCTGTTAATAATGAGTTTGCTTGGTAGTTTCAAAAGAACTTGAAACACAGTAGATTTAGAGATTTAGACTCATATATATTTGAAAAAGTGCATAATGGCCTTTTTCTTCCCAATTCAAATGACTCTAAACCACACAGTGTGTTTGCAGTTACACTGGAACACTCACTTATTGATTGAAACAATCAGGCGGATGTGGTATACCCGTCTAAGTGACTATTTGATTTGGAGGGGATAGACAAGTAAGTTATTTTACTTGCGTATTGAAAAGAAAGTTCCTGATTTGGAATTGTAGTTATCTATGTCGATGGTACAGATATGATGGGTACTCTTGATGTAATATGAGACCTTAAAAGCTATTTGAAATTCTAATTTGAGATGAAAATCTTGGGAAAGCTCGATATTATCTATGTTCTAAACTACAAAACCGAGCTTGTGGTATATTATTCCACCAGTTTGCATATGTCCATTGTCAGGAAATTTAACAAGGACATGCATACTGCTAGCACTCCCATGATTAGTCGAGTTTCAAATGTACATGAATGACTATTTCATCTAAAGGAATATGAAGAAGATGTATCGGGATATGAAATTCCCCTATCTTAGTGCAATAAACGCATTATTGTACTTAGATATTGTACACTCGACGAAGTACAATATCCTCAGTTGAACTTATTAGCTAGATATAGCTTAGCGCCAATGCAGTGTCATTGGAATGGTACATGGAATGTAATCATATACTTAAAGGAAACATTTAACATGTATTAGTTTAGCCCTACAAAGACATGAAAAGATTTTCTAACGAAATTGCAATCCGAACAGTTGTTGATTATAAAGGAAAAATAAGCTACATTCCCATGGAAGTAATCATGGGGAGACATGGTAGATTTTTTTTTTTACTAAACATTACCTAAATTCACTATCATAAAGTTCATGACTAAAGAAATTGTCCAAAAATTCCCTTGAATGGAAACATGGGAAGATGCCGACATCAGAGGGAGGATCCAAGGATATGATGTCGACATATTTTACTTCGAAATTCAAGTTGTGTTGTACTCTTTTTCCCTTCGATCGAGAATGGTTTTCCCAAAGGGTTTTGTTACTCGACAAGGATTTTAACGAGACAACGCTAAAAAAAATCAAGTATGTTGAACGTTGAAGACATAAAGATCGGGTTGATATTACTGAAAATATCTGAATCAAAGAAATGAAACGCGATAGTCTGTTAAGCAAACGTAACTTCCAGAATCAACAACATGGTCTTATAAACATTCAACTCACCAAAGTAAAGTGTGATAAACACCTTTTGACTGCATTAGACTAATGAAAATTGTCTGACATCTTATGGTGTATTGAACTATTTTCCTTCACCGAGGTTGATTTTCCCCACAGGGTTTTGTTACTCGGCAAGGTTTTTAATGAGACAACAACAAACACCGAGAATGTAATTTCCCAGCTGTAGTTTCCTAAATTCGGTGAGAGGCTAGAGATGGGATTCTAGGGTTTTGAAAGTGAGTTTCAGGAGGTTGAGCACGAACAGTCTTCGCCTAAACCACGCACAGTGGCCGTTCAAAGGATGCTTCAGTCACAGGGATGGAGGTTTAGGGTTGGTCTCAGGGAGGGAACCAGATGAAGAGAGAGATCATAGAACAAGTTATTGCTCTAAGAGGTTATGAGAAAGATAATCGTAGATTGGAAAAATAGAGGACCTATTTATAGCTGAATTCTCTAATCTCAGGTCGGTGAAGATAAGGATTGCTTTCCGTGCCGTGCGGAACAATTCTCTCGTTTCTTCAGGAATAAGGATAAACTAGGTTGAGTTTATCTCATTATTCCACCTCCTTTACTCTCTTATGCGGTGAGAAACAAGCCGGGTATTTCTCACACATGCCGTAGACCGCCAAACCAAAACCCTAATTGTTATCCCCCCATTTTTGTGAAGCTGAGTCAGCCTTTGTGATGATGTGTTGAGAGAGAAACATTCTCTTTAGCTGAGTTGGCCAAGATAGAGAGATATTCTCTGATTTGTGAGAATGACTAGGATGAGTCACGTGTAAAGGAATGGAATTGTTCAAGAATCATGTGCAGAGTGTGAGAGGAGCTGAGGCTGATCTCCCTCTCTCCATGGCCGGTCACATATGTCATGTGAAAACTGTATTATTGTTTGTTGGTCCCTTTGTTGAGCATGCGGAGCTCAAGAGAGCTTATCCGCGCTTTTGGATAGCCATGTATAGTTCAGGCTCAATTTACTAGCCGTGAGTGTATTTGAGAGGCTGAGAAATAGGCTTGAGCACTAGGTAAGGCGTGTTCCTATCATGTGAATCTGTCCGAGATTTTGAGGAGAGATTTGAATCTCTTCGAGATTTTTGTGAAGAGATTTGAATCTCTCAGAGATTTTACGGATGGCTCAAAATCTCTCAGTGATTTTGCAGAGAGATTTGAATCTCTCTGTGATTTTGCAGAGAGATTTGAATCTCTCCTAGATTTTGCGGACAGCTCAAAATCTCTCTGTGATTTTGCAGAGAGATTTGAATCTCTCCGAGATTTTGCAGACGAATCAAAATCTCTTCGAAGATTTTCTTAACGGATCCGTATCTCTCTGTGGTCAGCTGGGACTCGGCCTGGAGAGAGAGAAAAAGGCTTTGTACACCCGATTAATGTCTCTGCGAGACTTTGGCTCACTTGTCTTTGACCAGCGTATCTTGCAAAGATGTGCTAGGAATCAACTGTGTGTCCATATGATGAGCCAACAAGTCTAGTTTATCTCTAAAGGATGTTCTAGGAGTCTGTCGAAAGGGATCAGAGGTAGAATAACTAGCGTATGTCGCGGGGATGTCCTAGTATTTATCCGGAAACCTCAGTAACTCGAGTCATATCCTAAAGCAGACATGACCAGTGTATCTCGCGATGATGTACTAGGAATCAGTCCTTGATCTCAAATAGGGTGAGTCGTGCTTACAGGAAATATGTATATCTCCGCTATGGGTCATAAGTCCGCTGGGGACGTATTTACGCATCTACAGAGCCTACATGACCAGCAGCATCTCGTTGAGGATGTATACTAGGAATCATGGCATCACAATCAGCTGTGTCTCGCGAGACACAGCTGGAATTGTGGTTGTTCTGGTTCATAAGTCTGTCGGGGATGTTTTATGCTCTACAGAACCTACGTGATCAGCGGTATCTCGTTGAGGATGTGCGCTAGGAATAACGGCATCATGACCAGCAGTGTCTCGCGGGGACGTATATTAGAAATCGTGGCTAAGGATGCCTTGAGGGCCAAGGGCTTAATCTCTCCCGTGAGAGTTGAATTCTGTCTATAGGGTTGAAATGACACTTTTGTCCCTTATCCAAATTCACCATCTACATTAAGTCCCCTACTCAGAGTAGAACCTTGGTTGTTCTATGATGAGTATATAGATGGTAAAAAAATCATTCGTACGCAATTACAATTCGTTCATCCTTTTAGACTTGTAGAATCCTCGAATTGATGTTTAACCTTCAATTGTTATGACTTTGATCTTGGAATCAATTCTGGACCTTGGAATTTCCTGGGACTTTGTGTTGGACGTTAATAACATGATAATGAAGTCTTGATGAGACAAAATTTTCCGTCTTGAACAAATGGAATTTGTTAATTAGGGTTTACTGGGCAAAAACTCTAATTTTATCTCTTTGTGCATCCTTGAGCTTCTGAGTTTGTATAGGCGAGTATGTGGGGAAGATATAATTTTTGAACGGTTCCTGGATGGCCTTGATGTTGGTGAAGGTCCGTGAGAAAAGATAAGCACTTACTTTTGAAGTTAAGGAGTCCCTATCCCATGTAAATTATGAATTCAGGCTTGTACTGTACCTAAACCCTAATTTCTCTTTTGTTCGCGTCTGAGTCCTTCAGACATTCTGGAGAGGCTTTACGAGGCTTGGAAGGTGTGCATCTATCTTGTGGGGTCGGCACCTTGTGTGATGAGATCTTGTTTAATTCCTTGTACCAATCAAACTCCTCTTTATTAGAGAAAATACATACTTTTGAAACTAAGGGTATTTTCATCAAAAACTACCATCAGCTTGAATCTTCTTTGGCATGAGATAGGCTTGGAGCTTCCCTAGTCATAGTCACGTCTTGAAAGAGGGATTGGCGCGTCTCTAGCTCTGGTTTTGGAAATCATAAACCCGATTCCTTTTTTTTATAGCTAAATTCCCTTTATTCTCTATGAAATTCTGCTTTTCTGGATTCCCGTTTCAACCCCATTCCTCTTCGAACACTTAGAGAAATAAATATTCATGTGTATGAGGCCTTCATAAGGAGTAGATGAGAGCTTGGTCGGTCTCTAGCTGCATTAAGGCTTTCTTCTTTGAAAATACTCAAAATTACAATATAAGGGTATTTTAGTCAAAATCCCTTGTGAGCTCGTTTTTGTTGAAGAGCAATGAGCTAAAAGGGATTGAGAGAGTCTTAGAGAACCTTCTAAGATAATGGGAGAGGCTCGGTCTCCTCTCTTTTAGAATAAATTCCTTTTCACAAAATTCTTGAATTTAGGGCCTTTTTTCGTCAAAACCCTAATTCTCTTCGACTTTGATCCCTCTGCAAAAATCCCGAGAGAATAAATCACGTCCCACTGGCCTAAGAGAGCATACTCATGCATGAAAAGTGGTGGTCCATGGTTTTGGGAAATTGTAGAAGAAGAAAAGACCTTGGTTTCTTTTTTTGAGCAAAATTAGGGCTATTTTCCTCGAAACCCTAATTCTCTTCGGCTTTTATCCCTCTGAAAAAATTACGAGAGAATAATTAACGTCCCATTGTCCTAGAAAATTATTCCCACGCATAGAAAGGGCTTGGACATGGCTTTAAGGAATTTTTGGAAGGAGAAAAGACCTTGGTTTCCTTATTTGACCCAAATTCTTTTGATTTCCTTATTTAGCTCTAATTCCTTTTCCTTTTGCTTGAGAGATTCCCTTTCGAGATAGGACTAAAAAAATAACTGTTATCCACCTCTTTTGGGCATGTACTAGGTATGGAGAAATCGGTCCATTCTTTTGACAAATCCTATTTGTACTGAGATTACATTTAAGAGCCGAACTCTTCCGTCTTTTCCTGAAACTTCTTTCTTTGCTTGACTTGAACTCTAGTTGGAAAACCGTGTGTATGGGTATGATGCCATGAGTGGATAAGAACTTGATCATCTCTCTTCAATCATCTCTTATGCGTACTTCTTCGACCATAGAATCAATAGAAGTAGTCGTATTTGTCAAGGATTCTCTTCGTTTAGGTGTTCGTCATAATACTTCAGATTTGAGACACTTAGGGAGAATGAATGTAAAATCTTGATACGTACTCCAATTTAAGTAACCAGCCCAAAATTTGAAAGAAAATAGGATAGGATTTCTAACGCAAAAAGAATGACTCGATTCCGAGTTTGTTTGGACAATCAAATCCGTGTATACTTTTGATTTCAGTAATCCCGTATAAAATTTCAGAAGTTTTTTCAGATTGCACTTACTTCGATGTTGGGACCACATCTCTTAGATCGTTTATCCGTTTGAGACGCCCTTTGGATATGTTGTAGCAGAGACATAAAGAAACATTTTTTTATCAGGATATTATTCCAAAATTCCTTACGAATTTTCGTAAGTTAGCGCGTTTTCCCAAGGCAGTGCACAACAATCCTAATTATAAGAGGATTCCTGTAGTCCTTGGACCTTTGCATGTTATGACGTCTTGAGTGTGACTCCTGGGATATTATGACTTCATTAACTTTCCTTATATTAGTATAAGATGTGGCTTTGGTCTCTGTGAACCCTAATCCCACCTGTGAAAGAAATTCAGTCGCCAAACCTTAATTTGCTTCTTACACTTTCATATCTCGATATACCTTGTTTGATTCCATCTTCTTTTGTAGACTCATGACGTGAGAATGAATCAAGATGTACTTGCTGGAAATATAATAAAAATATCCTCTCTTGATGATGCTTCCGCTGCCCATCAGTCCCCAGCTTTCAGTAATTCTCACGTCGAAGAAACCCGAAGAGCCGGAGCACATCCATCGAATATTGTTGAATATCCTACTGCAGGTCTTGATTTCGTCGGTCCTAATGCAATCCTGGATTCAAATGAAGTACTCGTAGGAGGATTCGGTGTTGCTACCAAGTATGCCGAATTGTACCGGTCGATTTGAAAGGAGTCCGTGTTGCGTTTGAACACTTGATGTATCGAGACTCTTAGGAAACGGCCTATTGGAGTTTTATGACCTAATTAACCTTCCTTAGCTTGTGGTAGGTCGTGAATTTGATCCCCTTGAGCCAAAACGCATCCGTGGCGTGCTTATACGTTTTTTTTATCCTTAGTTATGAAAAAGAATTTCTTCTCTTGATTCTTCATGGAAAGTGTGGACCCAAACAAATATGTGAGCATCCCATGAGATGTGAGATGGATTCCTTGATAAGGATAAGACTCTAGGCATGAGGTTAGGCTTGGAGGGATTAGGAGAGGACAAAGCTTGAAGGGATTGGATGAGAAAAAACTTTAAGGGATTGGACTAAAGCAAACCCTAGTCGTGCGTTGTTGCTCCCTTGATTTTAACTCATGTAATTTGAACTTTGCAGCTTTATCTAATCTTATCTTTGTTTGTAGAGCACTCTTCATGGTGAGAATGAGTTCGCCCTTGGTAGTATGGAGATGAGGCGAGCTTCGACAATTTCAGAGGGCTTTCAGAAAGAGATTCGGGGTGCAGACACCACTACACCATTTTAACGGATTAGAAACTCAGATTAGCAACAGCACCAGTGCCGTTGCTAATTTTCTGGTGCTATTGTTTCGCAACGGCTTGTTGCTGTTGCTAATTTTGCAACCTCAAATTGTAGGTTGCGAATAGCAACTCCTCTGTGGTCAAGCGTGTGAAGCGCGTGTGTGGTCGGAACACTATGACTTGTTTTTACGCCCAAGTCAAAGTTTGGTCAAGTCTTCTTCTTTCTTTTTCCACCCTTCAGACTTATCTGCTTTATCTTTCCTTCTTCGAGTTGTCCTTCTCATTTCTCAGCCACATCTCCTCTCTTTCATCTCCTCTCTTTCATTCTGGATCCAGCTCTGAAGAACCCTAGTTACTCTTCGTTGTCTTTCTGTCGGTTTCAAATCGGAAGATTTGAGTTTTAATTAAGTGAGTGATTCATAGAAGTCTTGTATCTTGATTAATTAATCGAGGGAGGAGGTGACGATGTTGCTATTGATTGAGTTTTGGGAGAAGAAAAGAAATTAAGGTTTCGGTCTTGAGGGGAAGAAATCAAGAGTAGATGTAGAATCAGTTGAGAACCCTGGTGATTTATTGTGGTGGTGTTTATTGGTTGATTTCAGTTAAATTTTCAGTAGCTTGAGTTGCAGGAAGATCTTCATCGGGTAAAAATTTTATCCGATTTTTTTTTATTTTTTTATTTTGGGTACCTGATTTCTGTGTTCTCCATTATTTGAATGAAGTATTTTATTCAGAATGATGCTATTGTCGGTTCCAGCATGACTTAGAACTCTAAATTAAGGTTTAGTTTATTATGATTTAGATTTAGATTTAGATTAGATTGATGTAATAATGCATATTTGTTGATTTAGGGGTGTGTTAAGTTGTTTGTTTGATACCCAAACCCTTGATTATATGGAATTTATCTACTGGATGTTTAGATTTGTTTCATGTACAAATGTTGTTAATGATTGATGATAGTAGTAAAATCTGGTGTGTACATGGCAGCAAAGTGGTTCGAATTTGTATGATTTGGAATAGATGAGAACGAGAAATGCAGGGAAGAGTGTGGCAGTTGTCTGTCATTGATTGTTGTGTAGTTAAATGAATAAGATTGACAATGAGCTCTTGAATGAAATATGAGTCATGGGTTTGTGTTCAATTTTGCAAGGCAGGAGAATAATTAGGCAGGACCACAAACTCGAGAGTGTTCTGTCCATCACCAGTATTAAACTGCACAGCAGGTGTTCGATAGATAAACTAAGTGACCAAGTACTCCTGCAGCAGCAGCGCTAGCCATGAGTTTGGGTCATGTATTTCAGGGTTCGAACTGCAAGGGTTATGGGTTCTGTGATGTGCCGACAAGTCAGTGAAAGAGTAGGTGCTGCCATACATTTTGTGATGAGTTTGCAAAGGTTTATGACATGATTTTACATCCACATGCATACTTGCATATCTACCACTGCATCCCCATACTCTCAAACCCTCTCGCCGTATCACTCTGTTCACCGTCACCAGTTTTCATCTCATCATAACACCTGCATACACCCACAACCAGTCCTGCTCATTCATCTACAACATCACCAACAGCTGCTGCAGTCCATCTTCTCACCATCACCAGCACCTCCACAATCCATCTGAAGTTCCTTCACTAAGCAACATATACCAGGCAACCATATCAACATCAAGTGAATACCACCTCAATTCAATCCACAGTTCTTGCATCGTTGGAAGTCTCTGCAAATTGGTATGAAGTAACTTGAAGAAGATATGGTGTAAGGTCAGGGCTATATATTTCTTTGTATTTTTTCTTTGTAATTTGTTTTTCACTTACATGTAATCCAATGTACTTTGCAGGCAAAATGGTAATAGAGCTGAATGAAACTGAGCAACATACAGGGGAAACCCTTATACACAGATGCAGTCGGCGACGGTGGGTGCACATAAATTTACATTGTTCTTTTGGAAAAAAAACTTTCTAATTAGTATCTAGCTAACTGATTTGTTTACATCTTCGTAGGAGTTCAAAGCTGATGATAGGGGATGCATTCAAGGAATGGGAGGTGGGATATCAAAGACTGAATTGCTTGCTTCTACACTTCCTAGGGACAGTTACGTCAACAAGCGCTGAAGATTAGAGTTGTGGAAGATCGTGTCTGTAGTCTTATCAACAAGCATGACCTCTGTCTGTTCTTTAGGTAATTCTTGTGAGTATGTTGAGGTTTAACAGCTATTAAGCCATTTTATTAAGAAGTTGAGGTTTCAGTTTAGAAAATTACAGATATAGTCCCGGCATATATAAGCTTGTTAACTTGGAACTCTTATGAGAGTATATCCTTGATAACGTAAAAAGGTAAACCACTTGGGTGTCTATTGATGTTTAAATAAGAAACTGTCGGAAAATGTCAATTCTGTTTATCTTTGTTGTCTATTAAGGTTAAGACTAGTGATGCAAGAACACTTCCTGGGCACTTGGGGAATTGATTGTGTAGGCTGACAATATGTTGACACTTGTATTATGATTATGGTAAAGGGATCCTTCCTGGATAAATATAGTGTTTTCACCTGTATCTTTTTCATTTTATTTGTTGTCCTTTTTGCGGCTTAATAGGTAGTTCTGTCGTAGAAGGAAATAAACTGAACAAATACCATATCTTCTGCTTTCTGTATACAGCACTCCAGATGTCCACGCAGACAATGCAGAAGAACATACAAACCAGAGTGAAATAAACCAAGTGCTGGGGAATCAGGCATGTGTCTCATCAATCCTTTCTACGGTATATATAGTTTTTTTCTGTTGAGTAGTGCAATATACTTTTAGTTTGGAGTACGCCTTGTGTGCATTTGTTGATACATCATTTCTCTTGCAGCTTCCACGAGTTGACACTAATGATGACTCGTTAAAAGATTTGATTGCATCTTTACGAGGTCATGCAGAAGTAAGTTGGCAAAATCTCGTTCAACTTCCTAATTGTTAAAACATTAACAATATTCACTGTTTCATCTTTGTATGATTGCAAAGTACATCTGGCACCAAGACATGACATATTTTTTTACACTTTCAGAATTGTGGGAAAAATGAATATTTGACTGATCACCTCTCTTCTTATTGAACCTTCTTGTGTTGAAATAATAACTAATTCTGAATCTTACAAGTTGTTTAATGGTGTCTTGTTCTTGTCTCAGCAGCATAAGAAGGACGATAATAAACCACCAAATGACAAGTGTTGATGGGACATAGGAAGCAGAGTTCTCAAAGGTCAGTCTGGGACTCAAATTATCTCGTTCTTAATAGAGAGAAAAAAAGAGTTGGGACTAAAATGAAGATATTATTTTGAGGACTAACAAAAATGGTTATTTATGTTAACCATTCGAATAAAACTACTAGACACTGATTTAGATTTTATTTTGTTATCGTTCTGTCAGTTTTAGCATGAAATGTGTATTGCTTTATATTTTATTTTGTTATCGTTCTGTCAGTTTTAGCATGAAACGTGTATTGCTTTATATTTTATTTTGTTCTAAGCCTCCTACGAGCATACAGCTCAATTTCAGTTCACTTATAGTAGAGTAGTGGAAGAAAGAGTTCTCTTTGCCCTCTCACATTATGTTCTCTTAAATATTTTGTTTGGATTTGCTTCTACATACATCTCCATTTAGTTCACTTATAACAGAGTTTGTTGATATTTGCTTTACATGGTTTTGACTTGTCTCTGCAGATTATACAAAATCTAGGGTTTAGTCTTTTGTTTGTGACCTCAGTACTGAAACATCAAATTGGTTATTATGCAGGTACTTGGTCTTAAGTCAAAAAGGGCAGTACTCGGGTGATATTTTAGCAGCAGCTGAATCTACGTATGATTTGCTGAGGAAATTGGTTAAGAAAGGGGAGTCTCGTGATACTTCTGGTGATATTTTAGTCTTTCTTTCCCTGTTTTTCTATGCCTCTGTCAGTTGACACAAGCTAGGTTACCTATCCATTTATGAACATCAACATAGATCGAATATTGTATGTCAGTTAAAAAAATTTGGGTTCAGGAAATTTACTTGTGTACATTTGTAAATTGAAGAATCCTTTCTTTTATAATATTATCTAGTGGTGATTCTCAACAATACAGTTTTGTATCGCCATTGTAGTTTGTGTATCCGTGTGGATGTTAATATGGGGAACTGGGTAATTGCAGGGGGGAAATGTGGGGAAAATGAAATTTTGACTAGGTCAATAAACTTAGAGTTGACCTTTTTTTTGTGGTTGCAAGAATTTAGCAACGTCAATGCTCTGTTGCTAAATTAGAACCAGAACCAACAGTATCTAGTTCCGGGTAGGGGTATTCCTTAATTAGCGACAGATTAGCAACAGAAATATGCTGTTTCTAATAACAAAATTAGCAAGGGCACACGCCGTTGCGAATTGCCGTTGCTGACCATGATTAGCAACAGAGCCTATGCCGTTGCTAAAATTGCGACACCGTGTTTAGCAACGGCAAAAGCTTGTTGCGACCCCGTTTAGCAACAGCTATGGTAGGTTGCTAATACCTTAAAAATGGTGTAGTGGACAACTGACCGGCATGAGGGTGATTTCGCGGGACCCATGTCTTGACTTCAGATGAGACACTTGCCGACGGATTTAATATTATGAGAATGATAACTCTGAATGGTCTTGCTTCTGATAATCTTGTAAACTCTGGAGGGGCGCATGGTAGTCGAAGGGATGGATCATGATAAGCAGGCGGATCAAGATGCAGAGGCCAAAGTGAAACAGCCGAACATGAAGCAAGAGATTTTCTTTAAGGACCGCCGTTTTTTAGGGTTGATATTTCCCCTCTCTGGATATTTTCTGTATGCATCTCGTAAAGGAAGGTGACCCTCAAGAGTTCTTAATTTGTGCAAACCCTAGCTGGCTCTGTTGTGTATGTGAGTAGATGAAAACCCCGAGTAAAATTCGTAATAGAAAGTCATTCCTTGCACGATCTTCACTCTGGAGGCTTTAAAAACTTCGTTTGGCATCCGATTTTAGTGGTTGACCCCAAGTTTCGAACAGAAAAGACTTGCCTTTTGTCTATTATATAAAATTAGGATTTGGAGATCATTTTTTTCCCCGGTGATAAGTCCATGTGAAGTTGAACTCAAAAATATAGGGTTTCCAGTGTTTTGATCATATCTCTTGGATTGTATTTCCGAACGTCGGGTACGTTTAACATGCGCTAGCAGGGACATAGATATACATTTATCTTTGGGTGCACTATCAAATTCTCTAGCATTTTTCCCAATTTGTTTATGTGGATGAAATATAAGGCAGTTTCAGTACAGGAGATACCGCAGGCTCGTTTTCACCCATCACAAACCCTAGTTTATCTTGTGCGTGAATCTTGAGAAGAGTAACGATTCTAACGTGTTAGGTAATCTCACTACATGCTTCCTCTCTGAAATCCTTATACGGGGTTTTGTAAAACCTAGCTTTCTTGATCGTGATGGAAACCATAGATGGGAGAATTCTTCTCTGGATGCGTTTTTGACTTGTAGAAGTATTTCGAAATCTCTGTCATAGGATTGAGTTCATATCGATGGGATAGCATCCCGCAAATCTTTGTTTGATATCAAGGGTTGAAGCGCTTGTGCACGAGGGTTGGCCGTGGGAGCTAAGGCTCGGACAGCACATCTGATTCTCGTCCGTACACCTCTAGTGAGAAGTCTCTAACTTGAAGCGTTCTGAATCCTACCAATTTGTTTTACACCCGGAATCTCTAGGTTAAAGGTGTAAGAGTCTTTCATCTAGAAGTTGGATGTTTGAGCCTCCTCATGTTAGTCACAAGGATGCATGGTGCACGGTTCTTCGTCAGTCCCCAGTTTCTTGCATGAATATGGATTCTCATTTACAGGATATGTTTGATCGTCCGGGCAAGACTTATATGTTGCTCGAGATTGAGTCTTCAGGGATGAGACAAAGTCGTTGTTTAGTCTCTGCTAGATGTCTTGATAGGGACTCATGCGAACATCCGTTGCAAATTTTCTGCTGAGATCTATTCTCATAGGAGATGGTCAACCGTACTTGAGAGTAATAGACACCTTCTGGGACTGGGAGAGATGTATCTTGTCCTTTAGTCATCACGTCTGACATGGGGTAGTTTGTTGAGCTGGTTTTTCGATAGAAGAGGCTTTGACTGAGGGGACCACTAGTAGGCGTTTGGATGAGTAGAGTGTGGCCCGGAACAACGGTCTCGGATCCTTCCCTTGTTTACTTCATTGACAGTAGGTGGTTGCGGATGTATGTCGAGCAGTGAAGTTCTATCTTAATTTTTGGCCTTATGAGTATCGCTTTGGATTTCTTTTCCCTTGATAGATTTGGCTGCAAAGATATTATCCTTCCCTGTCTTGGGTGAACTGAGGTTCATCGGAAAATGAGTTGAACTGGAGGCTCATCGAGGCTTGGCCGTAACTCCTAGGTCTAGTTCCTCATCTTTCTGACAAAACGGGTGTTGAGGTAGCGTATCGACTAGCAGCTTTGCGTCTTCGGATAAGGAATAGTTTCGGTTGAGCCTCGTCTTGGGATATAGTTTCTCTTCATACTTTGTCGCGTTCTTGTCACGATTCTATGAAGCAGGAAGGGCGACAAGATGTGTCTTTGTTGGCGGTTTATGACCCCATGCGGCTCTGCAACACTTTTGACCAGGTCACGAATTTTTGAAGCCTTTCAAAGTTTTCGCTAAGTTTTTCCTGTAGACAAACGTAAGACAAATCCGACGGAAAAAGAACTAGGTCAATCGGATACAAAATGAAAAAGTTATAAATAAAATAGTAAAGTGAAGTAAACTTCCCGAGTCCCCTGTTATCAGGTTGAGGGCCCTTGACCTAAGCGAATTTTGGAGCAAATATTCGTCAGAATATCCATGTTAAGAACGCCATCTGGTCCTTTAGGTTCTTGAGAGTGATAAGGTCGGCTGGATGGTTGCTCCTTTGCTCTATCGCGTTCATAATGAGCTTTATATTCTCCGGTGAGGTTGATTGCAGGCAAGATCCCGTCAGTGCTACTCTCAGCAGTTTTAGTACTCATTCTTTAGGAAACGTTTACTCGATATAGATTTGTTGGATCTATCCCTACTGGTAACTCTAAAGGCGTTTTCAGATAAGTCTGGATGTCGATCTGAGATTTTGCAAGATTCTGTTGAGTCTTCGGGAGTTCTCCTTGGTCCTTATCCAACGTTTTAAAGGATTAAAAATAGATTTTTATGAAAATAGGTTACTAGGGCGTTTTGTTATGCAGGAAGAGATCCATGTGATCCGGGACGCACTAACCTATTCACTAAGGTCAAACTCGAAAGAGAGAGAAAGTGCTAGTAGGGATAACTCTCTCGGCTAAACCTGTAAGGGATTTAAAGAGACTGGATCAATGAAACATTTTTTGTGTTTGGATTGGTGAAATCGTCTTCCTTCCTAAGAGACCATGATTGATATCTGTAACTGAGTGAACAACCTCCCACTGTGGTCGCCAAAATGTAGTTACCTAAAATCGGTGAGAGGCTAGAGATTGGATTCTATGGTTTTGAAAGTGAGTTTCGAGAGGTTGAGCATGAATAGTCTTCGCCTAACCAAGCACAGTATTCGTTCAAAGGCTGCTTCAGTCACAGGGATGGAGGTTTAGGGCTGGTCTCAGGGAGGGAACCAGATGAAGAAAGAGATCAGAGAACAAGTTATTGCTCTGAGAGGTTATGAGAAAGATAATCGTAGCTTGGAAAAATAGAGGACCTATTTATAGCTGAATTCTCTAATCTCAGGTCGGTGAAGATAAGGATTGCTTTCCATGCCGTGCGGAGCAATTCTCCCGTTTCTTCAGGAATAAGGATAAACTAGGTTGAGTTTATCTCATTATTCCACCGCCTTTACTCTCTTCTGCGGTGAGAAATAAGCCGGGTATTTCTCACACATGCCGTAGACCACTAAACCAAAACCTTAATTGTTATCCCCCCATTTGTGTGAAGATGAGTCAGCCTTTGTGATGATGTGTTGAAAGAGAAACATTCTCTTTAGCCGAGTTGGCCAAGATAGAGAGATATTCTTTGATTTGTGAAAATGACTAGGATGAGTCACGTGAAAAGGAATGGAATTCTTCAGGAATCGTGTGCAGAGTGTGAGAGGAGCTGAGGCTGATCTCCCTCTCTCCATGGCCGGTCACATATGTCATGTGAAAACTGTATTATTGTTTGTGGGTCCCTTTGTTGAGCATGCGGAGCTCAAGAGAGCTTATCCACGTTTTTGGAGCTCAAGAGAGCTTATCCACGTTTTTGGAGCTCAAGAGAGCTTATCCACGTTTTTGCAGACGGATCAAAATCTCTTCGAAGATTTTCTTAACGGATCCGTATCTCTCTGTGGTCAGCTGGGACTCGGCCTGGAGAGAGAGAAAAATGCTTTGTACGCCCGATTAATGTCTGTGCAAGACTTTGGATCGCTTGTCTTTGACCAGCGTATCTTGTAAAGATGTGCTAGGAATCAACTGTGTGTCCATATGATGAGCCAACAAGACCAGTGTATCTCGAAAGGATGTTCTAGGAGTCTGTCGAAAGGGCTTAGAGGTAGAATAACTAGCGTATCTCGCGGGGATGTCCTAGGAATTATCCGGAAACCTCAGTAACTCGAGTCAGAGCCTTGAGCGGACATGACCAGTGTATCTCGCGATGATGTACTAGGAATCAGTCCTTGATCTCAAATAGGGTGAGTCGTGCTTACAAGAGATATGTATATCTCCGCTCTAGGTCATAAGTCCGCTGGAGACGTATTTACGCATCTACAGAGCCTACATGACCAACAGCATCTCGTTGATGAAGTATACTAGGAATCATGGCATCACAATCAGCTGCGTCTCGCGAAGACATGCTGGAATTGTGGTTGTTCCAGTTCATAAGTCTGCCGGGGATGTTTTACGCTCTACAGAACCTACGTGATCAGTAGTATCTCGTTGAGGATGTGCGCTAGGAATCACGACATCACGACCAGCAGTGTCTCGTGGGGACGTATACTAGAAATCGTGGCTAAGGATGCCTTGAGGGCCAAGGGCTTAATCTCTCCCGTGAGAGTTGAATTCTTTCTATAGGGTTGAAATGACACTTTTGTCCCTTATCCAAATTTCACCATCTACACCAGCTAAGGCTATTGTCTTTCCCACGAGGATTTTATGCCTTAAGAGTTGTGAAGCAACTAGTCAACTTCAACGGAACAAAGTGATCATCTGCAACAGATCACCTTTACTTGCATGTAATGCACAATTTTCTTGTCAACGTATATAGATAGTTTTTAGGTGCAAGGGAAGCCCTTAGTGAATCTGGTATTTTATTTAGCATTATCCCAAATGATTATTAGGAAAAAGAATATATAATCTAGGTCTTTGACCTCTTCCTCCTACTTCCTGATCGTATGGGAAGTGGATTATTCATAGAAGGAAATATCAAAGAATCAAAAACCTAAGAAAAATAGCGGCCGTACTTGGACTTACTTGTTTATCAAATCGATAGATTTTGGTTTGAAGAGAGGTAACAAGTAGTAAGCGAGGGTAAGTATAAATCTGGTATATCTTAATTGTTTTGGTAGATATAATCAAATTCCTTTTGTTTATAAGAGAATTCTGTTTTTTTTTTTAATTTCTTTAGGATTTGATCAGTAAAAGCTAATTTGCACAAGTGGAAGAGAACCTGTGTGCTGCAAGGGTTGAGGGTTTGTTCGATCTCTTAGTCTCACGTAGATGTAGAATTGGATATCAAATAACTCGTAATTTGTAGGGCTTATGTGTGAATCATTTTAATTGTTCTCTGATCTGTTTGGTAATTTTATAGGTATGAGCTTATCTAACCTTTGTTGTTGATTATTATTGGTTGTCCTTGGGTGGATACGTAAGGTTTTTGATTATGACACAACGAGCTTGGTAGTATGTTCAATCTAGGTTTAAAATCACTTGTCCTTTGGATTATTAAACGGAACTGACTGTCGTTAAATAGAGCATGCTCTATTAACTTCTAAATCTAGTCTAAATTTATTCAATCGTTCTGCTTTAATGTGTTAGTAAATCTAGATGTTGATTAAGTCACCCTAGTTTAGTTATTGGCTGCCTGCAGATGGCATAAGTGTTTGGATGGCTTAGTTGTGTTACTAGGCTGGTAAGAATTAATGGCACAAGTGAGTGGATGGCTTATATGTGTTATTAATCTGGTGAGGATGAATGGAATATGTGTGGACGTGTTATTATATTATGGTGTGTACATGTAATCAAATGGATACATTACGGCTCAAGGGTCAAGTGCTTAAGCACTTACTGTAAGTGAATGTATATATATATATATATGTGGTAGCATATGCTGGTGCCCATGTGGGGTTGCAATGAATGATTTTTTAAGGACTTGGTGTATGCACCTAAGACGAGCTTAGTATGACACTTAATTAGGTACACGGAATGCTACAGAGATCATTTTTGTTGTGGTCTGACAGATGGTGTAAGAAACTCATGATCCATTTTTAGTGTGTATTACTCGTTGTTGGTTAGAGTTGTTTTTAGCTAAGTTCCCTGATGATTAACGGTTTCTTTGTGAATGGTAATTTTGAGTGTTGTAGCCATGAAATGTTTTCACTGGATGGCTATATGATATGTAGGTAGTTTGATAACTCCTGCAAATAAGATGATAGGAAAAATCATTTCTAACTAATTAAAGTAGGTATTTGGTAGTGGAAATTTCTGAGTAGCCCAAGTTTAGTTCCCCTCTCTTCCAGAAACCCACCATTAAGATAATATATATTTGTAGCCCAAAATACAAGATCTACAGTTAAGATTAGTAGTTTTAGATTAAATTTGGATTTTCACATTTTCGTATAGACTAAATTAACCTTAATTAAGTTACTTATCATTAACAAAATTATCTTTAAAAGATTTATATTAATTTGGATTGTTGTCAACGCGTTTTTGTGGGAAGAAAAAAGATCCGTATATTAAGTAATACTGTATTTAAGATACGGTTATTTAGTATCTTAATTAAATCCGTTAAGGAAGGGATATTTCATTGTATACATGTTAAATAATTTCGCTGTGGTTTAACATAATTACGTAGATGAAGGTGTATATGATTTTTCACATATGATTTAGGTGAGAGTTCGATTGTCCACTTATGCTACTGTGATTGTCCACTACTCCACTTATTGTCCCCACTACTCCACTTATGCTACTGTGACTAGAGGTCCCCTCCTGATTGCATCAGTAGAAAGAGAAGTTGGACATGAATTTGAGACCGGTGGTGAGGGTATTGTCATTTTGGCCTGGTGCTCGCAGTCGTTTCAACGTGTGGCGATGAAAGTTGTGATTAAAGTTTTGATCTTCAATTTCATACGGATGAAAATTTGATTTTTCATGTTATATATAAATGATAATTTGATTTTTCATCTTACAAATGATGATAGTTTGAGTTTTCACATGGATGATAATTAAATCTTTCACCTTATATATGGATGCTAATTTGATTTTTCACTCTGTACATGGATGATTATTTAATTTTTCACTTTAGAAATTTTATGAGAAGCTGCAAATGTGAAAACATTACTTCTTTGCTTGGGGAAGAGTTCGTTACAAACCAAAGGTTAAAACAGCGAATAATAGAATTAATGGAGGCTCCGTATGAAAATATCATTCCAATTGAACATCCATGAAATAACTGGAGACTGAACATCCTTGTGAAAATAGTATTTTCCATTTTATTTTTACTGAAAAAGTTAATGACGAATGTTGTTTTAACATCCAAGAATCATGGTGGTGATGAAGGGTTTTCTCCAGATCGACGGTACGAAGAAGTTAAACGGGGTGTTATAAAAAAACGCAAAAAGTAGTTTTACAGGGAGATTATTTAGGGATTAATGATTCAATATTAACTATATTTATCCACAACTATTTATTTAGGAAAAAGGAAATTAGAATTATATTTATTAAGTTGAAGGTTATTTCGGTAAACAATATCTATTACAATTAATTATGGGCTTCTCATATATAGTATCTTAATGGTGGGTTCCTAATAAAGAAAATATACGAATTGGGCTAGAAAAAAATCCCCCTATTTCGTATGCCTAGAGGCTCTATGTAGGTCTCTAAACCCAGTGATTTAGGATCTCATTCCATAAAAAGGAAATTGAGATATGGGGTGCGCTCCCAGGTACATTTGTATGCACATACGTGTACCTTCTCAAGAGATTTGTTGCGGATATGTTCTAAACTCAATATAGTGTTATTGCGGATATGTCCCGATATAACATTATGGTAGAAGTTTGATAAAAATGTGACTTGGGTTATATTTACAATAATCGCTTGAATAGGAAACTCCAATTTTAATTACTTGATGTTTGTTCTACTTATACCCTGTAGCTTATGATTTCTTCTTTTTGTCGCTTACTGGTGATTTATTTGTATAACCTTTTTATATTTTCCGTGGATCGGCGATTGAGCGAACTTGCTTGGAGTTTAACTCCCATTGATTATTTTTTCAGGTGTTGTTAGGGATTCGTGAAGGAGTTTGATTGATTCCAGTATCGGTGGATATTCAGAAGATATCTAACCGAGGGTGGACATCTACACTTTTTCTTTTTCCGTTATGTAGTTGTGAGGCAGTGGGGATACTTATTTTGGGTAGACTTCTTTATTAATTTTTCTTTTGTTAGTTCGTATTTAAAGGTGGATTATATTATTGAAGTCTAGTACACCGTTTCAATTCTTTAGACATCTTCATTATTTTTGTTAAGAAATAAAATTCACTTCTGCGTATACAATTGTAACGGAACTGTGTTGCTAGTTTTCTGTGGTTATGTACCTTGTTGCAGAAAATTAACGGCATAGTTTCTATTTAATCATCGGTCGGGGTTATGTGGAAAGTAGGGTTGTTACATTGCATCTGTCATGTTGTACTCTTTTCCCTTCGTCAAGGTTTTATCCCACTCGGTTTTCCTTGTCAAGGTTTTAATGAGGCAACATATTCGAGTACAACTATGTTCTAAGTTTGTTTAATATTGTACTCTTTTTCTTTAGTTCAGGTTTTGTCCCTCTGGGTTTTCCTGACGAAGTTCTAACGAGGCAATTAAATTAGACTCATCGATCTTTGAAGATCGTATTGCATGTGATGAACTACATGTAAAGTACGAGACAACATGTGAAGTACTACATGTGAAGAGTTGTACCAAGGTTTTATCCCACTGGGTTTTTCCTTGTCATAGTTTCAGTAAGGAAATTGATTTCGGCACAAGTCATCAAGGAGAGAACGACGTTTGAAGAACTACACTCAAAGCACGATATATGAAGCACTATGTATAAAGTTTTATTATTTGAACCGCACAAGGGGGAGTGTTGAAGGGTTTAATACCCATGAATGTGCGGACAAATATTGGTATAATGTCTGCATGTCTACATGACATTCACTATTATGTAACCACCTATTTAGTGTGCATGTATGCATTAGAAACTCTAATGTATGTAATGAATCCCCTCTCTATTTAACCTATAAATAGAGCCATAATATATGTACGAATAGAGTATCCATTAATAAGAGCTTCCTTTATTCTTCTCTCTATTTATCTTTATATTAACTTTAGTTTATCTACAACACAAATAACATATATCTCTCAAACTATGTCAAGTATATTTGAAAGTTTATACCGTTGAGAAACATCTTTAAAACACCTATGTAACTAATATAAATGTGACTTTCTAATTGTATATATTTCTTACACTAAGATTTAATAATAATAATCAATCAAAAGGGTAATTCTAAAAATATGGCATTGTTTAATGACTAGGGTATATTATGAAGGGATATTAAAATGAAAAGGTCATCATTGGTGGGATGGAGACAGTATAAAATAATTTTGATGGCCCTTAATACCCAGTTTATTGTTATGTAGAATTTGGGTGAATATACAACTCTTCGGTTAATTGCTATATTTGCAGCCAAAACTAAAAGGAGAATTGGCATTTTACATAAAAAGTTGAAGACTAAAAACTTCCAATATTGTTCATGGATATCAATCTATAAAAGAGGATATCAATCAAGCTTATAAAAAAAAAGTTTAGAAAAGTTAGGCAAGATAAAGAACTCTCTGGATTTATTCCTGGGAAAGCTAAATCGATGGTGGTGGTTGTTTACATCATTATTGTATCATTAATTTCTTATAATAAATATTTTATTAATCTCTCATTATAAATGTATTATATTATCTTAATAAATATACTTTCATTAAATAAATAATAAATTTGTTAATAAACAAACATAATAACCTGTAAAATTCTCTTTCCAATTCATTACATTTTTCTAAATACATTTCTATTAAATATGTAATAAACTTGTTAATAATCATATTAATAGAAATTAGGGATGACCGGGGTGGTGTTTGTGGGTGGTGGTGCATGGAGCTAATGACGATACTGATGGTGGTGGAAAAGGTAGTGGTAATGGGTGGTTCTAGTGGTGGTAGTGCCGTTTCAGTATGTTAGTGGGTAAATGTTTATTGTATGTCATTATGACAGAAATAACATTATTACGAAAGTTGTGATTGAATTTTTTTAATGTGAAAAATAAGCTGGTTATTAAAAAAAAATAAAAAAATTGTACTAGCTTACTGCAATTTGTACCGAAAAACGACCCAAGAAAAATCGAACGATGGTAGGCTAATGGATTTACCATTGGAATAGTAAAGGTTTTCAGTTGGTCCCACTACATGTTTCACTCGGTAGTTTCTTCGAGACAGATGTTTCGGTCAACCTAGCAATTCTCCAAAAGAAAACATAATAATTAATAAACATGGAGAACAATTGTCATGTTATCCAGAGCCAACACAAAAATGACAAGGGTTAAAATTGGCATAATCCTTTTAACTTATTATGGAGGTCGTGCCGTTACGGCACGGGTGAAGTTCTAGTAGCCATATAAAACAAACTGCAAAATGTTGTCTTATATAAATATGTGTACTCTCCCCAGTAAACGGGTACCTCTGAAATGACGAGGGTATCAAGTACACTACAATCTTTTAAATATCAACTTAATACAGTCTCACTTTTTATTGTATAGACAAAAGATGTCAAAAGGTTATTTCAACAAGATGTACACGTGTATATAACGTAAGTTCAGAACCGAACCAATTTATGGGATCGTATCAAGTATTTGATTAATGTACTAGTGTATTTACTTTAATTATAAAGACAAGGAAATATAATGTGGAATCACACGACACACAAAATTTTGTTAGCGAGAGAAACAGTTAAGTGGAAAAACCACGGGACCTAGTCCAGTTTTGAATACTCTCAGATTTAAGCCGCTATACAAATTGACTACCGCAACTTCGTATAGTTGAGACCAAGTAAACTACTCCTAGTTACTCAGTTTCTTCAGTATCCCTGCGCCTACAACCAATCTAGTCTATGCACATGAACCCCAAGATAGAGTCCACTATCTCATGTTGCTCCATCCGCTGTGAAGATTTTAGCAACTCAACTCTATGGATCATAATTCAGAACAATAAAGGAATAACGTGTTTCAGTAACCTCTCTATCAATCTAAATAAATAAATTAGAGATAAGTTGAGTTCAAAAAAAGAAGATGGCTTGGGTGCATGGCTTGGACTAAGATTTGTCTTCTAAAGAGTAGTGGTGGCTTAGGGGTTAAAAATATAAGAATTACAAATAAGGCTCTTTAGTCAAATGGTTGTTGAGATACACTAGATAGAAAACGGTTCTATGGAGGGAAATTGTTCAACAAAAATTGAAATTAAATAGGAATTATCCTGCCATCAGGTGATTCTTCAGCTCAATGCAAATCCTTATAAAGATATGTCACTAGAATGAAACCAGAGATGCAAAAATATATATGCTTCAATATTAGAAATGAAGAGGAATAAGATTTTTGCACGATAAATGGTTGACTAGAGGATATATGATCTTCACTGTTATCTATAAAGCTTGTCGAAATAACCAATCTTCTATTGCTAAGAAGATTCGAGATGGTAGCTGCATTGGTGTTTATACAGTTGAATGCAAACGAGCAAATAGAATGAGATATACTAAGAAAGGACTTAGGAGATGTTTCGGATTTGTTTGAAAGAGATGATAAGATTGAAATCCTGATAACTTCTCGACTAGTGCTTGTTACGATGCCTTGGAAGGGGAGAGTAATACTGTTATTTTTGAGAAATTCTTGTGAAAGAAGTATATATTCCTATAAAGGTTAGTTTTATGTTATCGGTTGTCTTTAACAATTCCTTACCAACTAAATATATGTTAATACATAGAGGAGTACTGGTGGATAATGATGTTTGCATCTTTTGCAACATGGAAGATGAGTCTGATGATCACCTGTTTTTGCATTATACAATATCATTTTAAAAATGGAATTACTTTATAAAAGATATTCATATATCTTGGCCAATTTCAGTAACTATATTGTAGTTTTTTGAAGCATGGAGTTGGAATGTCTTGACTGGAAGATGTAAGGAGGTGCGGAGTATATTTCATTATGCTCTTTTTTGGACTATTTGGAAGGAGATGAACAATAGATCTTTTGGGGGAAGATCAAAATCTTGATTGTTGTTGTCAAACAATCCATCATTCTTTGGAGTTGTGAGTTCGAAACTTTTAGGTTTGTTGATAACAACCAAATTCTGCATAATTGGAAAGTGTAATGCATATGTAATATAGTCTTCTAACTATCTTTTTTTCTAGCTTGGCCTTTTTACTTCAATTTAAAAAAAATTCTTCGAAAAAATAAATAAATAATGGCCCATAATTTAAAAAACCAAAACAGGTCTTCAATTTCAGATCGGCAAAGACCCTAACCTTGTTTATATATATTTATAAGTTTTATCTTTAATTATTTAAAGAGAAATGTTACACTAAATATAAATTATATATATGAAGTTACGTTATGATTTTATTTATTTATTCTTTTATGGTATATATAAAGGTATTGTTTTGAATGTAAATATTTAACATGTTTGTTAATACAGTAAAACTTTTTTAAAATAATACTCGATAATATAATAGTCTCGCCAAAATAATAAAATTTCCAGTCCCGACTCGGGTCCTTAGTGCTAAAATAATAAATTCGATATATTATTATTATTATATGTATAAAATGATAAATTATTATTTTATCGATTAAGTAGTTTTATTTTTCATAGATTGGGTGTTGCTACTCAGAAAGGGGTTGGTGTCCAGCTTGTTGCTCGGCTACCAACTAAACCCCCTTCTGTTAATAATTTGTAAAAAAATCAAGTTTTTGCAAAAAAAGAAGTAATATCTCTATAAAATAATAGGATTTGGGTGGTCCCAAGCCTATTATTTTATAGATGTTTTACTGTATATAAGTATCACAGAAAATTATTTCATAGAAAATCATGATCAAAATCGATAATATAGTGCATTAGTAATAACTTACTATGGATACATATCTCGTATGTTAAAAACATAAATCCCCGTGATTTATGGATATAAAATTTTACAAATAACTATCTGAGAGTCCAATCTACTCTTTGAGTATGGTTGTGCATTCAATTAATTAATCATCGTCCCAGTCTCCTTTTAATTGTCCCATTTTTAGTTAATCAATTATCCAAATGTTTTTTTATGAATTTAAGTGGTTTGTTTAATTATTGTAAAATAACCGAAGGATATTAAATTTACAATACCAGTATAATAGCAGCATATAGTGCTAGAAGCCTAGACTATAACATCCCTGCATATGCCGGTATCCAGATTACTAGGGCTAAGACACAACCTAAAGAAACCACCCGGGGGATTGCTGGTCCCTAAAACTCTCGGCCAAAGGAAAGCCTGACATTAAGTATGTAACAACGATCAATACACCAGAATCCTAACAAAAGATTTGCGTATTGCAAAAGGGAGTATAAATCTTATGTTTTTTCTTAACGGTCCATTATATTATAAGTTATTAGTTAATACTTTTTTGATTATTAATCTTAAAAAACAGTACATCTTTCCTCTCTGCTCCAAACTTAAGGTTTAGTTCGAATTTCCTCTTTGATTTACTGATAAAGGCGAGTGTTATATAAATTTTTATTTGATTTATTTATAAAGGAGGGTGTTACAATATCTCAGTATAGATTCAGTTAGTGTTATGTTACCATTTATTCGTGTCAACACAGAAAAGACGAGGGTACCCAAATACACCAAAATCTTTTATTTATCCACCTATAAGTTCTCTTACCGAAAGTGATCGTCTATGGATAAGATCGAGACAATGCAACAAATCGGTATTCACACTTTGTGTGATTGTCTATGGATACAATATCGAGACAATACGACAACCAAAGTGTGATATTTGATAATAGGTTCGGACTTAACCAAACTCTATAGGATCACTATCAAGTATATACGGAGTTAACATTTGTGTAATTTACTTTAAATTATATAAACAAATATAATTGCGGAAAATAAAAGTAAATCAAACAGCAAGATTTTGTTAACGAGGAAAACTGCAAATGCAAATGCAAAAAAAAACCGGACCTAGTCCAGAATTTAATACTCTCAGAATTAAGCCGTTATACAAAATCTAAACCAACTTCGTATAGTTGAGACCAAGCAACTAACCCTAGTTCACTTAGATTCCTCAGTATCCCCGCGCTTCCGACTTCGATGAGTGCACGCACTGGAACAATTCCTTTGGATCGTATTCCAAACAGTAAAGGAACAACAAATCTGTTTGGTAACAACTCTTTCGATTCTTTCAAGATAAAGATATCTTAAGTCATACGTAAAGGCTCTTCCGTTTAATCTAATAAACTCATTTTCCTGGTTAGATCAATCCAATCTCTATTACCTAAGTAATAAGATTCAGATTTGCAACAATCAAAATAGATCTCAAAGAGAACTATTAGTTAATGATAATCTCACGCAACTAATCAATCGAATAAATCCGATTATAGTTGGATCCCAGCCGATCAAGGTTTGTGCACACCTAAAGATAAGATAACCAAGTAAGAAATCTTCTTTGTCTTCAAATCTTCTTGAATCTTCAATAAACACCTGCACCACACCACTTGAATCTCTTGTGATCAATCACACACAGAATGGAGTCTGTTAACACTGGATTATCACAAGATGTCTTTAGATCTACAAACAGTTCTAAAGATCTCATCGATACTTCGATCTAGTTTGAGTGAATCTTATATCAGAAGAGAAGATTCTCAAGAATAAACAAACTAGGAGCAATCAAAGTTTCAACAACCATTAGTCAATAAAATCAATCGAAAACTAATAACACTGCAACTATCTAGTTTCCCACCAACGGTACTCGTAGAGCTTGTTGATCCCACAGAAGTCTTTAAACAAGCGGTCGTAACAGATTTCACCTAATTAGGATAGTTTCCTCTCCGATTAGACGTCTCCACCAGAAACAACAAAAAAGATGAAGTTTGCCTGGCTCTTAGGATATTTTGCTAGAAATGCAAACTTAGGTATTTATAGACCAAGGATGTTTGGACACCAAAGAATTTCCAAAACTGAAAATATTCTCAAGATATGCAATGAATAGCAAAATTCGGTTTTCCTAATTCCAATAAATGCTTTTCCAAAATTTCCGAAATCTCTCAACAGAAAATCTCCAATTAGTTAATGCACATTACTAATTTTTATTCTCTAGAGAGAATTGCTGGTAATTAAAGTATATAAAACCAAAAATCTTAATTAAAAGATTCTCAATTTATTTCGGCACAGGATCTCCTTGAGTACTAAGGAATATCTTTGAACAATAAATGATAAGAGTTATTATACGTGTTCAAAGTATGTTGACATCTTTTCATTGTAAATCCTTATTCATATTTACATGGATTTACATTCTTGGAATCGGTTATACCACACTTCCAAACAAGTTTAGAATTGGTTCACCTGTATTCCAAGATCACCATGTGATTGATCAAACATGAAGTCACATATATGGGTTCAATCGATTCTACCAATCACTAGGATCGGTTATACCTCGATATGGAAATACTTGTGATCGGTCACATAAGTTACCAGGACCGGTTACATCAGTTACCAGAATCGGTTACATCAATTACCAGGAGCGGTTACCATATACTCATGGTATTGCTTGTGATCGGTTACACCAGTTACAAGGATCCATTACACAACACTCTGTGATCGGTCACACCAATTACAAATATCGATAGTACCATCTCATGATGATTACTTAGGATCGGTTACACCAATTAATAAAAACTAGTCATACCAAAATCATAAGTCAGGTATTGTGATTAGTTATACCAAGATAAATAAAAAAGTTACGATCAGTTCTACCATCTCACACATATTGGTAATCCAAAAATATGCAATGAATAGCCGTACCAATAAGCCTGGCGATTTCCCTTTCGATTCATAAAACAAGTTCATGAATGTATTTCCCTTAAACAAATGTAAAACATTGTTTCCTAGGATGAAATCTTCACCATAACCCATTCACATAATTAAAATGCGGGGGTCTAATAACCACACCCAACAATTCGTTTGGCAATCTGAGAGGACTTACTCCAATATACTTTCTAGAGAATCAACTAGAAAGTCAGACTCAATCTAGAGAAAAGTATATATAAGAGTTTATATCTCTATCTCTCAATTCAATCTGCAATCAGCAAATAGGAATTTGCGAGCCCGATTGAATATAAGAGAAGTAACTTGAACGGAACCAAAGACCAATGTTCAAGGATCAATCAATTTCAATCAACAACCAAAGGTTGGATTTCCTAATCGATCAATACAACGCACAACCTGTGATATTTCAATTATATAACAAAATATAATACGGAAAAGAAATAACACAGACACCAGAATTTTGTTAACGAGGAAAACCGCAAATGCAGAAAAACCCCGGGACCTAGTCCATCTTTGAACACCACACTGTATTAAGAAGCTGCAGACACTAGCCTACTACCAATGAACTTCGGACTGGACAGTAGTTGAACCCTAATCAATCTCACACTGATTCAAGGTAAAGTTGCGTTCCTTACGTCTCTGATCCCAGCAGGATACTACGCACTTGATTCCCTTAGCTGATCTCACCCACAACCAAGAGTTGCTACAACCCAAAGTCGAAGACTTGATAAACAAATCTGTCTCACACAGAAAAGTCTATTGGAATAGATAAATCTGTCTCACACAGAAATACCTATGAGTTTTATTCCTTCTTTTGATAAATCAAGGTGAACAAGAACCAATTGATAAACCAGTCTTATATTCCCGAAGAACAGCCTAGTATTATCAATCACCTCACAATAATCTTAATCGATTAACGAAACAAGATATTGTGGAATCACAAACAATGAAACGAAGGTGTTTGTGATCACTTTTCTATCTTGCCTATTGGAAATATAAATCTCAAGCCAATCTTACGATTGCACTCACACACGATAGAAACAACAAGATCAGATCACGCAACTACAGAGAAAATAGTTGGGTCTGGCTTCACAATCCCAATGAAGTCTTTAAGTTGTTAACCTACGGGGTCTCGTGAGAAACCTAATGTTAAAGGAGAATCGACTCTAGCTATGCAACTAGTAACACACAGAAGTGTGGGGATTAGGTTTCCCAGTTGCTAGAGTTCTCCTTTATATAGTTTTCAAATCAGGGTTTGCAATCTAAGTTACCTTGGTAACAAATCATTCAATATTCACCGTTAGATGAAAAACCTGATTCAACCAAGCTAATATCTTTCAACCGTTAAGTCGAACTTAGCTTGTTGCACACAAATGAAATGTACCCTCATTTAGGTTTATGTAACTGTACCTAAACGTGTACACCATGTTGGCTCAACAATAGTTAACTGAGGTTATCCATATGAACACTCTCATATCAACCTTGTTCATCTTAACCATAACTAGTTCAAATGACTCAAATGAAACTAGTTAAAGAGTTGTTCAATTGATATATTCCCAGAGAAGTATATAAGAATACAATTGAAGAAAAATCAGTTTGATTCACTCGAATCAATTCATGAACATTATAGCCACGATTTGCAAAGATTGCATTCCTTATTTTATAAATGTTTAAGTTCATGTACACAACCGATTTTAGAACTTTAACCTTCAAGTATGCAAACGGGTACGCATACTTGAAATACTCGGACCAAGATTAGGTTTCGCCAATATGCAAATGGGTATGCGTACTTCCAATCCCAGCAGAAATATTCGAACATGTTCCTTACGCCAGTACGCAAACGGGTGCACATACTTAGGTTCCCGGATTTCTCAAGCCAACAAGTGCGCGTACGGGTACGCATACTATGGTTCCCGGAAATGGATTACATATGTGCAAGAGTACACAACATGTCATATCCAATAATGGCTAAGTGTTCTAAACTCTTATTTCAATCATTGAAACTTTCTTAGAGGATGACAATAGCCGTTTTTATACACTATTAGCATCAAAGCAATTTTCAAGTTATTCAAATAATCATTACGAAACATTCCAAGTCTGAACCAAATGATTGTATTATACAAACCATGTAAGATGTTACTCGGCAATTTTCACATGATCATCTTTTGACTTGCGTCAAGAATATAAGAGTAACTTGGTTGAAGCGAAAGCTTGCCAACACATATTCCGAGAAATATGTAAGCGAGTTAAACTCAGCTCGAAATCTCAAACGTGTATAATAGAAAACTATATTGTAACACGACTTATGTCTCAATATAGGAGATAAAGTAGAAATAGACTTTCAAAGTGATAGATGAGTTTTAGTCTCCACATACCTTTTGTTGATGAAGTTCCACAAGCTCTCCTTAGTAGTTCTTCGTCTTCAAATGATGAACGCCGTCAAGTCTAAGGCTCAACTACACAATCTATGTTCTAGTCCGAGACATCTATAAGTAGACTAGAAATCAAGACTTATAGTTTTGATCACTAACATTGACAAACATGCTTGAGATAGCAACGCATGCGAGTTCGACTGAGCAGTGCTCTAACAATCTCCCCCTTTGTCAATTTTATTGAAAAAACTATCAATACATATGGATTACAAAATAAATAAAACTTTGTAGCTTCTCATCCAAATGCTTGATCTCCTTGGCATTTTCAACACGACTCGAAATCTTCGTCACTTCCAAGTACTCCATGATTCTAAATGTGTTCAACTCAGCATCATAGTTTTTGAAGATCCGTAGCGATAACAATGAGAAAACAAATGCTCTCGATCATTGTTATACAGTGTCATAGTATGATTACACAGCATCGAAGTTCAATTGTATCATAACTTTGACAACAATACTATGGTGATATGTATCACCCCCCCTTAGTCAATACTTCATCTCGACATGAAAACCACTCCCCTTTACATAATGATCCGTAAACCATATGTATTTGTAGTATGAAACTACACATTAATTCTCCCCCCTTTTTTCAATATAAAATGGCAAAGGTACGAAAACTAGTGGGATCCTCGTGAAATTTTCATAGAGATACTTCATGACCAAAAGAGAATAACATACCAACTTATTAAGATGCAATCATATAGCCGAAGCTAAATGCATTCATCAAGGAGTTTATAAAGATACAAGATAACCCCTATAATATTCCACAGCCGCACTCCCCACAAATATTTGGAAATTAAGCACAAGTTCAAAAAGAACTCTCCCCTATAAAATGTCATTCCCGAAAGAACAACAAGAGCGACCTTACTTTTACGAGAAAATAAGGATTTTCAAAGAATACTAGGATACTTAACAGAAACGCATATACTAGAAACAAATGCAAAATTGAAGCAACACTACTCTAGGAATTCTAAACTCAATTGCCCAACATATCGAGATAAGCGCAGGGGCAAGAGTTATGGAAGACTAATGAACCAGAACAACACCAATAGACTGTCGTAAGTGTTGAAATGTAGCGGTGTCTAATGGTTTGGTGAGAATATCAGCCAATTGTTGTTCGAAAGGCATAAATTCCATATTAATGATACCATTTTCATAAAGATCTCGAATAAAATGATACCTTATGTCAATGTTCTTTGTTCTTGAGTGCTCAACAGGATTCTCAGTTATACGAATCGCACTTGAGTTATCACAAAAGATCTTCATTATTCCAGAGTCAATTCCATAATCAGCAAGCATTTGTTTCATCCATAGAAGCTGAGTACAACACGAGCCTGCAGCAATATATTCTGCTTCACATGTTGAGAGAGATTGTGAATTTTGTTTCTTACTATGCCAAGCTACAAGATTCAATCCACATAGTAGAAACCTCCTGATGTACTCTTTCTATCTTCCGCACATCCTTTCCAATCAGCATCTGAATAGGCAGTAAGTTCAGTGTTAGTATCAAAAGTGTAGGAAAGACCATACCCGTCAGTGTGATTAATATAGCGTATGATCCTTTTTTCATCTGCAAGATGAGATTCCTTTGGATTTTCATGAAACCTAGCACAGCAACCAACACTAAAAGCAATATCAGGTCTCATGGCTGTGAGATATAATAGACTTCCAATGATATATCGATAAAGTTTTTGATCCACATTTACACCTTTCTCATCTCGATGTAGTTTACCAGTGGTAGGCATATGAGTTAGTTTTGGAGTTGACTTATCAAGGCCGAATCTTAAAACAAAATCTTTCGCATATTTTTCTTGAGATAAGTAAATTCCATCCTTGTGTTGTTGAATTTGTAAACCCAAAAAGAATTTTAATTCACCAACATTGCTCCTTTCAAACTCCTTACCAAGAGAGACTTGAAAGTCTTTTGCAAGTTTCTCCGATGTTGATCCATAGATGATATCATCTACATAAACTTGAGCAATCACAACATCTTTCCCACTCCATTTGGTAAACAATGTTTTATCAGCTCCACCTCTCGAAAAACCTTTCCTAAGAAGGGATGTAGTCAATTTTTCGAACCAGGCACGAGACGCTTGTTTTAACCCGTATAATGCCTTGTTGAGCTTAAGGACATGATCAGGGAAATCAGGATTTTCAAATCCCTTAGGTTGAGCTACATAGACTTCTTCCTTTAAGTTTCCGTTTAAGAAAGCGGATTCGATGTCCATTTGAAACAGCTTAACCTTAAGAAAAAAAAGTATGAGCTAATAACAGTCGAATGGACTCAAGGCGTGCCACAGGAGCAAAGGTTTCGTTAAAGTCGATTCCTTTAATCTATGAATATCCCTGAGCGACAAGTCTAGATTTGTTCCTAACAATGGTGCTGAACTCATCAAACTTGTTCTTAAATATCCATTTAGTACCAACAATATTGATATTGGGGGAACAAGGTACGAGTTTCCACACATCTTGTCTTTGAAATTGATTTAACTCTTTATGCATTACATTCACCCAATGGGGATCACTAAGAGCTTCATAAATATTCCTTGGCTCTACTTACGATAGTTAACAACCAAAATTGCAAATATTTTAAAGTTGTCCTCTCGTCTTAGCAGTAGACTCCCTACCTCCAATGATATTGTTAGTATCACGATTCCTTTGAACCCAGAGATGCCTTGGAGGAGAACGATCTTGTTTGACAGGAATAGCCTGACTAGAGCTTTTCTTCTCATCACTAGAGACATCAGGATCAGCAGGAGAGTCATCATGATGAAAAATACTTAGATCATCAATGATAACATTTACAGATTCTATCATGACTTGGGTTCTGATTTTAAACACTCGGAAACCACGACTGTCAGATGCATAGCCAAGAAAAATACCTTCATCGCTTTTTGAATCAAATTTCCCTTTCTGTTCACGGTCCTTGAGAATGTAGCATTTACTTCCAAACACTCTGAGATAGTGTAAGTCTGGTTTCTTACCGTACCACAACTCATAGGGAGTGTTTATGGTCTTTGACCGTAAATAAACACGATTGATCAAGTAGCAAGCCGTAAAGACAGCATCACCCCAAAACCTTAACGGTAAGTTTTTGTTATGGAGCATTACCCTTGCCATTTCCTGAATGTTTCTAATCTTCCTTTCTGCCACACCATTTTCTTGTGGAGTAATAGGTGGTGAGTATTGTTGAATAATTCCCAGGGAGTCATAGTATTCAAATACTTTGGTGTCTTTGAATTCAGTGCCACGATCGCTTCTAATTTTCTTTAGTTTGCGACCCTGTTAATTCTGGATTCTATTAACAATAATCTTGAACTCACTGAGTGTTTCATTCTTGTGAGCCAAAAATGCCACCCAAATGAATCTGGTGTAATCATCCACCATAACCAAAGCATACTTCTTTCCAGCCACTGTAGATTGTTGAATTGGGCCGAAGAGATCCATATGAATTAAATCAAGTGGAGCTTTGGTGAGAATATCTCGAGATGATTTGTGTGGAACTTTTGTTTGTTTACCCTTTTGACAGGCACTACATACACCTTCAACCTTAGCATTGATTTTGGGAACGCCCCTAACAAGTTCTTTGTTAATGATCTTAGTTAGAAGACGGTAATTAATGTGACCAAAACGCTCATGCCAAAGATGAGTAGATTCCACCTTAGTCAAATTGCAACAATTATTGAACTGAGTATCTAGAAGATAACAGTTATTTTTGCCACGTGATCCTTGAAAAATCACTTTTCCAGATTTGTCGACAATATCACATCCATTAGCATTGAAAACTACTTTATGGCCTTTGTCACAGATTTGACTAACAGAAAGAAGATTAACAGTCATTCCTTCAACGTATACGAAATCATGTATTTCAGGAACGCCAGGTAATTTGATCGTCCCCTTCTTGCTTATGTAGCAGCAGTTTCCATCTCCAAAAGTTACAGGTCTACCATAAAAATCACTTATATTGATAAACCATGAGAGATCTCCAGTCATATGCCTGCTACATCCACTATCAAGGAACCATTGAAAAGGTGATGTTGACTTTAGAGGAAAAGCTCCCATACTAGAACTACTAACCACATTTGGCTTTCTTGATAGTGTTGAATGACTTTTAAGAGTAGACAAAAGTTGTACAGCATTCTTATGAAGATTACAAGAAACTTTTAATCTTTTCTTGAAAGGAAAACAAACATATTGATAGTGATCATGAGAACCACAAAACAAGCATGTACCAACATATTAACCTTGTTCGAGAAATTCTGAGCACTCTCAGGTTTCACAAAGCCTAGACCTCGCTTATCACCTGACTTACGGCAATTCTTCAAAGAAGAGTTGGAGGAGTTATTTAAGACCATTGAAGATGATTTTACAGATTTCAAATCTTTAAGCTTTGCAATTTATGTAGCAAGATAAAGGTTGATCCAGGTTTGTTCATCTAACTTCTTCTGGAGGTCAACTACCTCTTCAGAGCGTTCTCGAAGCTCAGATTTTTTGATATAAACTTCGCAATGAAGACCATCAATTTTTCTTATCAAACGAAGATTTTCGAGACAAAGAAAATTGATGATTTTTTTTAAATCAGGATTCTCAACCTTATCGATGGTGTTTAGAACACGCTCGATGTTGAGTTTATCCATTTCTGGTGAAGCGTTTTTAGAGACAATACTGTCCATCATCAGATCGCTACAAACACAGACTTTATAAGGTCTTAACGTGTTTACCTTTTTTGATACCAATTAAAAATGCGGGGGTCTAACAACCACACCCAACAATTCGTTTGGCAATCTGAGAGGATTTAATCCAATATACTTTCTAGAGAATCAACTAGACAGTCAGACTCAATCTAGAGAAAAGTATATACAAGAGTTTATATCTCTATCTCTCAATTCAATCTGCAATCAGCAAATAGGAATTTGCGAGCCTGATTGAATATAAGAGAAGTAACTTGAACGGTACCAAAGACAATTGTTCAAGGATCAATCAATTTCAATCAACAACCAAAGGTTGGATTTCCTAATCGATCGATATAACGCACAACACGTGATATTTCAATTATATAAAAAAATATAATGCGGAAAAGAAATAACACAGACACCAGAATTTTGTTAACGAGGAAAACCGCAAATGCATAAAAACCCCGGGACCTAGTCCATCTTTGAACACTACATTGCATTAAGCCGCTACAGACACTATCCTACTACCAATGAACTTCGGACTGGACTATAGTTGAACCCTAATCAATCTCACACTGATTCAAGGTACAGTTGTGTTCCTTACGTCTCTGATCCTAGCAGGATACTACGCACTTGATTCCCTTAGATGATCTTACACACAACCAAGAGTTGCTATGACCCAAAGTCAAAGACTTGATAAAAAAAATCTGTCTCACACAGAAAAGTCTATTGGAATAGATAAATCTGTCTCCCACAGAAATACCTATGAGTTTTGTTCCGTCTTTTGATAAATCAAGGTGAACAGGAACCAATTGATAAACCGATCTTATATTCCCGAAGAACAGCCTAGTATTATCAATCACCTCATAATAATCTTAATCGATTAACGAAACAAGATATTGTGGAATCGCAAACGATGAGACGAATGTGTTTGTGATTAATTTTCTATCTTGCCTATCGGAGATATAAATCTCAAGCCAATCTTACGATTGCACTCACACATGATAGAAACAGCAAGATCAGATCACGCAACTACAGAGAAAATAGTTTGGTTTGGCTTCACAATCCCAATGAAGTATGTAAGTCGTTAACCTACGGGGTCTCGTGAGAAACCTAAGTGTTAGAGCATTGCTCGATTGAACCCACTAGAGTTTGTATATCAAGTTAGTTGTCAATTTTAGTTGCCAAATGCATTCTTGATTTAGTATACTAAAGATAGTTTCGGACTTGATTAAGTCTAAGAAGTAGAATCGAAGCTATCCTTGAAGGATGAAGTTTGAAGACTACACGAATACATCAACAAAGGTATGTTTTAATTGATTTCATTTGGATTCTTGTTCAATTCTACCTTTCTAATCTATCCAAACAAATGCTCACTCTATGGAACAATTCCTATGACGGTAAATGTACATTTATGTATATATACTTGAGGTTATTTGAGCCATGACTTTTGTGACAATAACCTTTATCTCTGGAAAGGTTCCCATGTTATAGTGAATGATCTTATGAATTCAATGAGCCAAGAATCACTCAATTCCGAGTTATAACGATGAAGTTATGAGTGATTTATTAAAGTAACAATTATAAGTGTTGCTGTAATTGTTACAGTTCGTTAGTAGGAAACAATCCACGAACTGTTTGTAACGGTTCACGGACTTGAGCCCAATTACGTGACTAGAAGCCATTTTTGGTCATGTTTTTGATGTTTCCTTATCTAGGCAAGATAACTATTACTCCAAACATATTTGATTACCATATTAAAGTGTTTGTGATTCTTTCCTAAATTAAAATGTGATTTATTCACATAAATACAATATTTGCTAATTAATTATTTATTTAATTATTTTGGCAAGAGTTGTAACTTAGGAAAGACTCCCAAAATTAGGAGAGTCTTGAAAAAGGAAAATAGCTTTGCGTAGCTTTCAAGTTACCTTTCACTATAAATAAAGGGTTCGTGAGTGCTACACGTTTTTCATCCCCTTTGGAAAATTGGTGTAAGCTTCATAAGGTTGTTTTCCATATCTTCTGTTCTTCGTGAACAAGAGTGAGATAAAAGTATTTGTATTGGGGATCACAAATCCGAGTTGGATTTAATCTTCGTGATTGATTATACAACTTGTAATCTAGGTTTTCACCACTTGTCTATTCTAAGGTTTTCTCTTCTGATATAAAACCATTCAAGAGTTGTTGATCATAAACCCTAGGTTTTGATAGATTTCAGTTTTATGATCGTATACCAACACTTGTTAGTCGAAATCGGAAGCTAGAAAGAAAACTTCGATTAAGGTATCTCGTAAAAATCCTTAAGAAGTTTTAAACAAGATATCTCTAGATTTATTCTAGTTGTTCTTGTTGTAGAATTATTAGGGTTTTCTTAACTTGGAAATTGATCTTTGGAATCGCCCAAGTTCACTTACGAAAATCAGGTTCACGGACTCCTTGTGTGTACGCATACTGATTGTAAGTTAAAACCCTAATCTACAAGTTTGTTTCGGTATCTCTACTTATATCTGGTAGTTGTTTGAAACAAACACAAGATTTCCAAAACCTTGATTTACATCTAAAGGGAAATCAAATCGGTGTTTTGTGAAAACAAAAGGTCGAAAAATATCAACCGTGTTATTGTATCTTTTGAAGAAAACTTTGTTCAGAAGATTTTCGGGAATAACTTCTAAAGAGAATTTGTGTTCTGCTAGAAGTTATATGAGAAGAATTCTTAAAGAGAATCGGTGTTCTGCTAGGAGTTCTACAAGTGCTTGAATACAGCTGAAGCAGGTATTACATCTAGTCCGAATAGGTAGTAGGAAATTGGTGTAACAGCTTATAATCAGTGTGTGTTTATTCTGGACTAGGTCCTGGGGTTTTTCTGCATTTGCGGTTTCCTCGTTAACAAAATTATGGTGTCTGTGTTATTTCTTTTCTGCATTATATTTTGTTATATAATTGAAATATCACAGGTTGTGCGTTGAATCGATAAATTGGGAAATCCAACCTTTGGTTGTTGATTGAAATTGATTGATCCTTGAACATTGGTATTTAGTACCGTTCAAGTTACTTCTCTTATATTCAATCGGGCTCACGAATTTCTATTTGCTGATTGCAGATTGAATTGAGAGATAGAGATATAAACTCTTGTATATACTTTTCTCTAGATTGAGTCTGACCGTCTAGTTGATTCTCTCGATAGTATATTAGAGTAAGTCCTCTAAGATTTCCAAACGAATTGTTGGGTGTGGTTGTTGTACCCCCGCATTTTCACTAAGATTAAAGGAGAATAGACTCTAGCTATGCAATTAGTAACACATAAAAGTTTGGGGATTAGGTTTCCCAATTGCTAGAGTTCTCTTTTATATAGTTTTCAAATCAGGGTTTGCAATCTAAGTTACCGAGGTAACAACGCATTCAGTATTCACCGTTAGATGAAAAACCTGATTCAACCAAGCTAATATCTTTCAACCGTTAGATCGAACTTAGCTTGTTGCACACAAGTGAAATGTACCCTCATTTAGGTTTATGTAACCGTACCTAAACGTGTACACAATGTTGGCTCAACAATAGTTAACCGAGGTTAGCCATATGAACACTCTCATATCAACCTTGTTCATCTTAACCATAACTAGTTCAAATGACTCAAATGAAACTAGTTAAAGAGTTGTTCAATTGCTATATTCTCATAGAAGTATACAAGAACACAATCGAAGCAAAATCGTTTTGATTCACTTGAATCAATTCATGAACATTATAGACACGGTTTATAAAGATTTCCTTCCTTATTTTATAAATGTGTAATTTCATGTACACAACCGATTTTAGAACTTTAACCTTCCAGTATGCAAACGGGTACGCATACTTTAAATACCCGAACCAAGATTGGGTTTTGCCAGTACGCAAACGGGTACGCGTGCTTCCAATCCCAGCAGAAATATTCGTACATGAACCTTATGCCAGTACGCAAACGGGTGCGCATACTTAGGTTCCCAGATTTCTCAAGCCAATAGGTACGCGTACGGGTACGCACACTATGGTTCCCGGACATGGATTACATATGTGCAAGAGTACACAACATGTCATATCCAATAATGGTTAAGTGTTCTAAACTCTTATTTCAATCATTGAAACTTTCTTAGATGATGACAATAGCCGTTTTCACACACTATTAGCATCAAAGCAATTTTCAAGTTATTGAAATAATCATAGCGAAACATTCCAAGTCTACACCAAATGATTGTATCACACAAACCATGTAAGATGTTACTCGGCAATTTTCACATGATCATCTTTTGACTTGCGTCAAGAATATAAGATGAACTTGGTCGAAGAGAAAGCTTGCCAACACATATTCCGAGAAATGTGTAAGCGAGTTAAACTCATCTCGAAATCTCAAATGTGTATAATAGAAAACTATATCGTAACACGACTTATGTCTCAATATATGAGATAGAGTAGAAATAGACTTTCCAAGTGATAGATGAGTTTTAGTCTCCACATACCTTTTGTTGATAAAGTTCCACAAGCTCTTCTTAGTAGTTCTTCGTCTTCAAATGATGAACGTCGTGAAGTCTAAGGATCAACTACACAATATATGTCCTAGTCCGAGACATCTATAAGTAGACTAGAAATCAAGACTTATAGTTTTGATCACTAACATTGACAAACATGCTTGAGATAGCAACGCATGCGAGTTTGACCGAGCAGTGCTCTAACAATAATCATAACAGTATATACAAGATTATGTCGATGTCATATCTACGAAGTTGAAAAGATAAGCATTGTACTTCGTAGTCTATTTCCCTAATACTATGATCATACAAATATGACCATGTCACATCACTAAAGTATCATACAATATGTACAATATATACAACTTCACAGTTATGTTTTCAATATAGCACGACTTGAAAGATACGTTAGGAATGGAACAGTTCAAGTCAATATTACTAACCTCAAGAGGGAGGATGAGGTTGTCATTGTAGTTCGCTGGTTCTTCACATTCTTCAGGTCTTCGGAGTAATACTTGTATGTCTCAACATTCCTAGACTTTCTAGTCTAACCTAAACAAAGTTGACTCTAGTATATAATCAAGCGACTTTAGATGAGTTTTGAGTCACTAAAATATGACAACCAATCTTAACATACCAACGCTTGGTGAGTTCAACCAAGCTATGCTCTAAGAAACACAACCATTCTTATACATGATACACAATATGGGTTATTCGAGATTACCATATTAATAAGACAAGTTTATAACTTACCTTGCAATAATGCAAAAGATTGCTTAGATGAGTTCTCCATTTATCTCACTAGTTATGTGCTTACTTTTGAAATTTGAAACATAACTATATATATCCTTTGTATTTTTGTTGATTAATTCATTTTCTTAGTGAAAGTAAACCAAGGTTACTACTTCAATGTACGAGAAGAGAACATATATTCCTCTACCCTACTAATTTAGGTTATTATCCTTTGGGGATAGAGATAGTGGTAATTAACCTCATTTATAGGCAAGAAATAAGAGTTCATCTCTTCAATTATAGGCAAGAAATAATTCTTGCTTACCATCAAAGCTAACTCCTACATATGTGTCACTGACTCATGCCTACACTTAGCACATACTAATGACTCACTAATACATAGTCAATATAATGTAGACACATCGATACAAGAGTTTTTACCAATCTACACATCATTACTGGGTCCATAATATATTGACACACAATATTTGGACTAAGTCATCCGTAAGTGAGCCAAGTCATTATGGCCACAACTAGCATTCCTCCACTTGGCATATAAGATTTATGGCGAACAAGGTTTGTTTCATGCGATAAAATATCTCGCAAAAGGATCTAGAAATGTAAGTATAAGCGTGCAATAAAATTATGATCTGCAAAAATAACATGATTAGGCAACATACTAATGTGAGTCATGGCGGTTACACACCAATATGCGACATGCTCCATTCCATTTACTGCATTATTAGTTCATTACCTAAAATGACCTATAATCGTTTTCGGCAAACTACATAAGTGCCTTTTATGAAAGCTTTTGTTCATACAGGAAAACCTCATAAGTGCCTTAACAACTTTTTTATTTTTTATTTATCAAGGAAAAACCTGTATTAATCACTCCATATTGGAACTGTGTACACATACAAATAATATATGATAAAACCTAGAAACAACACTCTTTAGTGAGATCTCAAAGAGTTTTGTGGAATCAGGGGTCAATACACCTCGATGCAACTAATTACTACTTTCATTAAGACATCAACATCAAGGCAACCCTTTCACTAGTGGATTCAAAAGATTTGTATATTTATATTTCATAAAAACTCGTTGTTTCATAATCTCTTTCTTCACGATAAACTTTGTCATACAAATTTTAATACTTATCGTTTTTTTAATAAAAAGAGGTCGTTGTGCACAATAAATTCTGAAATACTTGATTGTAATGTCGACATATCCAAGTCTTGAGATAAAATTGCACAACTACCAAATCGTGGCATCATTACAAGCTACGAGATGAAACTCAATAGTAGATAAAGACAATACATTTATTACATGATTTTCCACGTTTTAGGTATGGCAATTAATAAGATACTATCTGCATAATTTTCCATAACATTAAGAGTCTGATTAGTCCACCATATTCCGGATATTTAAAACTACAAAGGATGATTCAAAAACTTTTCACTCCACAAAGATACCAAAACTTGTGTTTTATAGTGGCTCATATTTGGGTTACTTTGGTAACAACCAAATACACTCCACCAAAAAACTTATATATCTTATTATACATGAAGGATTCTCAATTGCATAATTGGTCAGTGATAAGCACGTAAGTCCGACACATTTTCACCCATAACTATATTAGCTGGGAATCATTTTATCACTAATAAACCTGTTTGTAGGTATTTTTGGCAAATAAACATTTTTGGAAAAAATCGGCTCGGAAAATTGATATCGGCACATGGAGGACACATGTTATACGGGCTCTAACTTTGGATAAGGGGAACCTCAATTGATAAGGGGCACCCACCTGATATTCGTAACCCATCTGTTGGATAAGGGGCGACCCTTTCTTCTCCGTTTGAATTATTTTTTTTGGCGAGAAAGTGTTTGTGAAGACCCGAGAATTGCAGTGAAGATTGTGGACGTGTTTAAAAGAGATTAAACAACTGGAATTGTTTCTGAAGATCCTGTCTTGGCTAAACAGGGTTAGTAATGTGTTTAGAACCAACTAATTTGGGCCACACCATCGGATTGAAGAGAACAGGGGAACACATTTTCAAGGGAGGAAAACTCGGGATTTCCTTTGGTTTATTCGTTGAAGCTGCGTGTAGAGATCAGCCAGGAACGAGTGAGACTCAATATATTACGATAAATCTGCATGTTGGAGTATGTCAACACAAATCATACATGTGTTGAACTAAAACAAGGAACAAGTATATTTTCGTATCATTCTCTGTTGGTGTTATTGGGGGAAAGATACGTGCATTAAAGGAAAGATATTGATTGGCGATTATATAATATTGATGGGGAGAGATTTTACAGCATATTCCAGCGTAAAGATGAGAAGAAAATGGAATTATTCCCGTATCTCTCCGGAAAAGGAAATGAGATTGCTGTAAGTTATTACGCATGATTCTCTTATCCTGTGGAGTATAAATGAGTTGTTGTGGTGTCATAGAAGGTGGTGGTGAGTTAGGGGAAGAAAACAGAGTGTAGAATAGATAGTTGCAGAGTTCACTCTGCTGCTGCACGAAGAAGAGGATACAAAGAACATAGGATTGCAGACAACGGTCGTTTATATTCTAGTGTCTTATTATTTCATAGACTCTGTAATAGTCGATTTGCGACACCAGCTTAAGTTTGTGACAATATTGTAACGGTGAGTTCTGTAACGCCTGCAAAACGTTGGGAACTCTCTGTGTTATATTTTTATTCAATAAAACCACCTTTTGATCTATGGATTATCTTTTTGAGTGTGTTTTCATCATGAGGTGCTATACCCCATCACTGGGACGACGGAGGAAGCTGTTTTTCGTCCATGTGGTAATTAAAATTAATTCTTTTATAACTATTTGCATAGAATTTAATTATTTTATGAATTCTATTAATTATTTGTGATTTTGTCTGATGTCGCATGCTTAGTTTTAATTACTTTTGATGCGTCATTCTTACAACTTACAACTAATGTTTTATGAATTCTATTATTGGCAAAGAATTAGAGTCACAACTTCTTTTGTTTGAGCCATTATTTCCTAGAATTAAATTTTGAACCCCATGTATATGAAAAACAGTGAAATCCCGAATCCCGGTATCCCTCCATTCTGCTACTATTTTATGTATATATTTTCTTATTTTTAGTATTTTCATTTATTAAATCTGAAATCAATCTCATCAAGTCCGAGTGAACGACAACCTTTTTACAACTATATAAAATTCGATCAGTTAGTTATTCATCTAGGAATGTGTGAACCTTTTAAAAAGGTTCATGCATAAGTAAACAATCTTCCTGCAAATTCTTATGAAAAAGTCCTCGATATGGTTCTTCTAGGATAACTAAGTCCATGTATTCGGGTTCGAGTGACCTTGACCCTTGTTTCTATCACCCATATGTTTTATTTGAGAGTCGTTAAACAAATATACTTCTTGGTTCAGAAAAAATACCAAGATTACTAGTGGCAAGTTGTATGGCATATAAAAGACCAAAATATATACTTACTCCCACTGAACTTCAGATATTTGTGCATTAATCTAAAATTATTTTTTCTCAATCTGAAGATTGCGTTAAACTTAACATACTCTTCTAGGGCATTTTGATCCAATAAATGCCATACCATATGTTCCTACCTTATATACAACAACCTTATATGGTTGCAATGAAGATAGAAGTGAAACTTGTGACAGCCTAATTCAGTTTGTTGTAGGTGTGTGTTGAATGGCTTGAGGTAGCTGCAAGTCAAATGATGGTAGCAAAATGAAGTTGTAGTTGGAGCTGAAGCAATTGCAAAAAGTTTGGCTATGGATAATAAAGATTATAGAGAAGTGTTATAGATGTTGTTGGGATACAGTGAATTTATTGGTGGTGTTGTGTGTTTGGTTAGTGTTGTGTTAGTGTGGAAGCTGCTGGAGTGGTGTTGAGATGTTCGGAGTTGTAGCTTTAAAGTAGTACAGCTAAAACTGAGCATGAGAATGAATAAAGCGCTATCATGGCGCAAGATTGAGCAATGCATGTAAATGGCTTAGGATATAGCCACTCAGACACTGACTAGACCTGACTAAGTTGACCTTTACCGTTAGTCAAACCATCAAGTTCGACGGTTAACCGTAATTTTCATCGGCGACCGACTACGATTTCTGGTCACCTGAGATGACTTTCCAATGATTTTTTTGGACAGATTCTAACCACTTTTCTGGACTTCCAGTGATACTTTTTGGTTAGAGTTTCTACATGAGTTTTTTTCATACATAGTGAAAAGACGAAGGGTACCCAAATACACAGCAATCTTTTATTTGTCAACCTATAAGTCCTTTACCTAATGTGATCATCTATGGATAGAATCGAGACAATACAACAGATTCGGTTCACACTTCGTGTGATCGTCTATGGATACGAGATCGAGACAATACAACAACAAGATCACTTGTGTGATTGACTATGGAAACAAGATCGATACGATACAACAACAAAGTGTGCACTTGATAATAGGTATGGTAATAACCGAAATTCTATAGGATCAATATCAAGTGTTACGGAGTTAACATACGTGTGTAATTTACTTAATTATAATAACAATTATAATGCGGAAACAAAGTAAATGACACAGCAATATTTTGTGAACGAGGAAACCGCAAATGCAGAAAACCCCCGGGACCTAGTCCAGTTTTTAATACTCTCAGAATTAAGTCGCTATACAAAATCTAATACCAACTTCGTATAGCTGAGACTAGAAGACTACCCCTAGCTACTTAGTTTCGTCAGTATCCCCGCGCCTTCGACTTCTAGAGTAACGCACATGAATATCAAGTTCTTTTGATCATATTCCAAACAGCAAAGGAAGAATCTGTTTGGTAACCACTCCAATCAATCTTGCTAGAAGATATGTGAGTTGTTGACAAAGGCTCTTATGTTTAATGTAATAAACTCCTTTGTCTGGTTAGATCAATCTATCTTTTGATTACCGAAATAATCAAACTCTAGATTTGCAATCAATCAATATAGATCTCAAAGAAACACTAAAGCGATGCCAATCTCACGCAACTAATCAATCAAGTCTATCAAATATAAACCGATTCTAGTTGGATCCCTGATGTGAAATTTTAGTTTGTAGTGAAGGTGGTGAGTAAAGTTCGTTCAACTCGGGCTTGTGAAGGATTTTTGAGAATTAAATAAAATTGTTTCAATAATAATAAGAAAATACCGAGACTCTGGATTCCACCATTGACCAATTAATTTATAAACTCTAATCAATATTCATGCAATATTCTTCTTTAAAGTGATTCTAATATTTGCCTCTAATAGATTTTTGAAGTAGTAGTTGTAATCACAAAGCATGAAACATCAAAAGTTTTAAAACCTAGCATGTTCCATCAAAACAACTCACACTACTCAATAAAAATCAATTTTTTTCTTTTAAGTTCTATGCAAATAATCATGTAAAATAATTGCAATAAATAATTAAAATAGAACTATACCACTTTTCATGGAACAATGGCTTCCTCCGTCGCCTTGGCTAAGGGGTTTAGCTCCTCATATTAATCGTGTTCTCAAAATACATGTTTATGGCTCAAAAATTGATTACAAGGGAGAAAAGGGTATACTGTAGTCGCTGAAAGTCTAATACAGAGGACGGA
>JAJJMB010012509.1:1597562-1636169 GCA_023531105.1 Papaver atlanticum
GGAGGAGATAAACAGGGGAAGAATCACGTAAATATTATCCCCGAGTAAAAGAAAATATTTTGGATTTATTAGCAAGATTTTTACGTGTTGATTGATATAAATAGGTTGATTGGGGTCTCACTGAAGGGGGGGAGTTTATAGAGAGAGTTGGGAGAAGTTAGGAAGAACCAGAGAGTCGAGAAATCAAGTTGCAGGAAAACTCCATTTTCTGCTGCTGTGAAGAACACGAAGAACATTGGACGCACGCAGAACGTCGTTTTTCAACAGTGACAACGACAACTGTTTGTGGGTCGTATTGCAACAGTGTCAACAACACTTCATTTTTATCGTTCTCTGTAACAGCTCGGTTTGTAACGAACAAAAGTGTTACAAACCCGGTTTTTATCAATTTTTCTCCTATTTCATCATTTGAGAACCATTTTTGAGCATTAATAAAGATGAATTTTGAGCATATTTCCATGATAATGATGAGCTAATTCTCGCGTAACCAAGGCATGGAGGAAGCTATTTATGCATGAATAATTGGTAACTATTCTATTTTTCTCTAATTTGTATTTTATAATTCACTCAATCACTACTTTGTAGAATTTTAATTGTTTGCATAATTTTCCTAATTAGTTGTGATTCAATTAGATAGGTTATGCTTTGATTAGATAATCTATGCTTAAGGGATACAATTAATGTTTGAGAATATGCTTGATAATTTTTGAATTAAGAAAAAGAAATTTTAAAAATAATTAGAGTTTTGGAATCTTTATCATCATTTATTCATGTGTAATAGTGGAATCTAGTGTCTTGGTTATTTTCACTCTAAAAAAAAAAACAAAAAACAAATTTGGATTAAAATTTTCTCTACTTTTAGTTTAAATTAATCTAGCTTTCACAAGTCTTACGAACTCATTCTTACCACTATTAAAAATTACATCAGTAAGATCGCTAAAAACACAGACTTGTAAGGTCTTAAACGTGTTTGCCTGCTCTGATACCAATTGAAAAAGCGGGGGTCTAACAATCACACCCAATATTTCGTTTAGCAATCTGTATGGACAAACTCCAATATACTTTAAAGAGAATCAACTAGACAGTCAGACTCAATCTTAAGAAAAGTATATCCAAGAGTTATATCTCAATTTCTCAAATAGGAATTTGCAAGCCCGATTGAATATAAGAAAAAACTTGGATGGTATCAAAAACCAATATCCAAGTGTCAATCAATTTAATCAACAACCAAAGGTTGGATTCACGATTAATTGAACTTATGCACAACCTGTGATATTTCAATTATATAAAAAAACATAATGCAGAAAATAAATAACACAGACACCAGAAATTTTGTTAACGAGGAAACCGAAAATGCAGAAAAACCCCGGGACCCAGTCCAGATTTGAACACCACACTGGATTAAGCCGCTACAGACACTAGCCTACTCCAAGTTAACTTCGGACTGGAATGTAGTTGATCCCTAACCAATCTCACACTAATCAAGGTACAGTTGCGCTCCTTAAGTCTCTGAATCCCAGCAGGACTCTACGCACTTTATTTCCTTAGCTGATCTCACCCACAACTAAGAGTTGCTACGACCCAAAGTCGAAGACTTGATAAACCAATCTATCTCCACAGAAAAGTCTATTGTATAGATAAATCTGTCTCCCACAGATAAACCTATGAGTTTTGTTCCGTCTTTTGATAAATCAAGGTGAACAGGAACCAATTGATATACCGGACTTATATTCCCAAAGAACAACCTAGAAATATAAATCACCTCACAATAATCTTTATCGTATGGTAACGAAACAAGATATTGTGGAATCACAAACGATGAGACGAAGATGTTTGTGACTACTTTTTATCTTGCCTATCGGAGAATAAATCTCGAGCAAATCTTAGAGAAGATAGTACTCAATCACAAAAGAAAACAACAAGATCAAAACACATAACTACAGAGAAAATAGTTGGGTCTGGCTTCACAATCCCAATAAATTCTTCAAGTCGTTAACCTACAAGGTTTCGTGAAAACCTAAGGTTAAAGGATAATCGACTCTAGTCGCAACTAGTATCACACATGAGGTAAGGGGATTAGGTTTCCCAGTTGTAAGAGTTCTCCTTTATATAGTCTTCAAATCAGGGTTAGCAATCAAAGTTACCTTGGTAACAAAACATTCAATATTCACCGTTAGATGAAAACCTGATTAGATTCAAGCTAATATCTTTCAACCGTTAGATCGAACTTAGCTTATCACACACAAATGAAAAGTGACTTCATTTAGATATGAGTAACCGTAGTTAAACGTGTACACCTTTGTCGGATCAACAATAGTTAACCGAAGTTAGCCATATGATCACTTTCATATCAACCTTATTCATCTTAACCATAACTAATTCAAATGACTCAAATGAAACTAGTTCTAGAGTTGTTCAATTGTTTATATTCTCATAGAAGTATACAAGACACAATTGAAGCAAAATCGATTTTGATTCACTCGAATCGATTAATGAACATTATAGCCACGGTTTGCAAAAGATTGCATTCCTTATTATATAAATATATTAGTTCATGAATATATTAGTTCATGAAAAAACCGATTTTAGAACATAACCCACTCAAGTATGCAAACGGGTACGCATACCTAAATGGCCGGACTAAGTTTGGGTTCGCCAGTAGATGAACTGGTACGCATACCACAAACTCAGTTAAAGTCCCAGAACTTTAACCTCAGGCCAGTACGCGTACCGGTATGCGTACTTGGTTCCCGGACCTTGACTAAACCAAACAGTACGCATACGAGTATGCATACCAGGGTTCCCGGACTTGGATTACACATATGCAAATACGCATACCGTGCTTAAATCCAACTGTTCTAAACTCTCATTTCAACCATTGAAACATTCTCGGAAGATGACAATATCTGTCTCACAAAAACTATTAGCTTCAAAGCAATTTTTAAGTGATCGAATGATCAATACGAAACATTCCGAGTCTACATTAAATGACTGTCTCACACAAATCATGTAAGATGTTACCAGGCGATTTTCACATGATCATCTTTTGACTTTCGTCAAGAATATAAAATGAACTTGGTTAAAGCAAAAGCTTACCAATACATATTTTGAGAAATATGTAAGCAAGTTAAACTCAGCTCGAAATATCAAATGTGAATAATTGAAGTATATATAGCTATACGACTTTTGTCTCAAATAGGAGATAGAGTAGATAGACTTTTGAGTGATAGATGAGTTCAAGTCTCCACATACCTTTTGTTGATGAAGTTCAACAAACTCCCCTTAATAGTTCTTCGTCTTCAATTGATGAACGTCGTGAAGTCTAATGCTCAACTACACTTTATATCCTAATCCGAGACTTATCTATAAGTAGACTAGAAATCAATAATTATAGTTTTGACAATTAAACTTGACAACAAGCTTGAGATAGCAACGCTTGCGAGTTCGACCGAACAGTGCTCTAACACCAGACGATCAAGTTCTTTTTCTTCTTCAAATGATACAGGTGTATCCGTACTCATTTAGGGAACTTAGTTAACCTCAAGCTAAGGGAAGAATCCTATTCTAGGCAGAAATCCTTGTTTAGGCAGAATTCCTAGTTAGGGAAGAGTTTTGTTTTAGGAAATACTCTTAGTATAGGAAATAGATTCCTAATAGAAGTCCTTGGTCGGCTGAGTACGATGAAGGCTATAAATAGAGGCTTTGGCTAATAGCTAAGGAAGGATACTAGATATAGAAAACCTAGAGAAAGCTTGGAACAATACTTGTGCAAGCTTAGCAAACAGTTTAAGGTAGATCCACTGTTTAGAGAGATTGTGAGCGTAACAAAGAGAGAATTATAATCGTTTTCTTGTCCATAATCTAGAGAATATATTTTTCTTCGAATTACTTTCTTGTGTCTCTGTTTTCTAAGTCTTTTCGTTTATTATTATTCTGAATTTCGCCTCTATAGTAATAGCTACAGTTACTAAAAAGGAAGACTTCAGAAGCACCGGTGTTGGCATTTCCTAACTTACACCGTACTTTTGAAGTAGAAACCGATGCTTCTAACTATGCATTGGGAGGAGTGTGGTTACAAGATAGTAAACCAGTGGAATACCATTCAGAATCGTTCTAAGGTGCTATTAAGAACTACGCACCTTATGACAAAGAATTTTATGCTTTATATCAATGTATTAAGCATTGGCGAGTGAATCTCTTAGGTAAAGAAGTAGTGGTACATTCAGATCACAAACCATTGGAGTATCTACATGCTCATACGAAATTACAACAATCCCGACACATGAAGTATATGTCTTACTTAATGAGTTTCAACATTCTCAATAAGTACAGATATGTTGTCTCGTCCACCAATCCGAGCATTAATGGTGGCCATGAGAATTCAGCCGATTATTCCTCAAGAGTATGCAGAGTCATACGCATCTAGCAAAGACTTCAAGAAGGTGTAAAGAGTGATATGAAAGGCGAGTTTGAACTCCGGGATGGATTGTTATACAAGGGTCAGTTACTTTGCATTCCAGAAGATGTAGATCGTTTACAATGGTTGAGAGAGGTACACACGTCCCGAGTTGCTGGACACTTTGGGATGAATAAGACTCTTCTTAACCTTCGTCGTTATGTCTTTTGGCCAAAGCTGCAAGATGATGTGGCTAAGTTGGTTAGAGGGTGTAAGTTGTGCAGCACATCTAAACCTTCCAACAGAAAACGTGGGTTATATCTACCATTACCAGTACCATCAAGGCCTTGGGAGAGTATTTATATGGATTTTCTTGGTGGGTTACCAAAGACCAAGTCTGGTCATGATTACTTGTTCGTTGTGGTCGACCGATTCAGCAAGATGATCTCATTAATTCCATGTAAAAAGACGGTAATGGGAGCCGGTGTAGCAAAGCTCTTCTTTGAGCATGTGTGGAAGCATTTTGGTTTACCTACTTCGATTATTTCTGATAGGGATAGTCGATTCCTTAGTCACTTTTGGGATTCTTTATGCAAGATGATGGACACTAGGTTGAAGAAGAGTACAGCTTTTCATCTACAAACAGACGGACTAACAGAAGTGGTCAACAGGACTATGGTTCACATGTTAAGGGGATATAATTCCAAACACCCTAAAACTTGGGATTGGAGTTTACCATATCGGCGAATATCCTCCTCGATTCCTCCATCACTTTGGAGCATCGATCCCAGATAGCAATTAGGCCATCACTCCATCACTTTGGAACCGATTAAACCATCACTCCAAAAACATGTTGTGACCGGTTATAACATGATTTCCAATATAGCCTGTAATAAGTTACACCTTGCTCCACAAAGTAGCTTGTGACCGGTTACACCTTGCTTCCCAAAGGTAGCTTGTGACCGGTTATACCTTGGTTCCCAAAGTAACTTGTGACAGGTTACAACTTGCATTCCTATACATCTTGTGATCGGTTACACCTTGATTTCCAATGTAGCTCATGACCGATTATAACTAGCTATATTATATAGGCTATGACTGGTTATACCTCAAGTCTCAACAAGGTTAAGATAGGTTCTACCATAGTCATCTTTCATTTGTCATCCAAAAGATATTCAATGGGTAGCAAGACCAATCATGATTTCCCTTTCGATTATGAAAACAAGTTCATACATCTACTTCCTTAAACTAATGTAAAGTTACATAGTTTTCTAGGAAGAAATCATACCTATATAATGCACACATAATCATAATCAAATAACTATTTACAATAGATTATATCGATGTCGTATTTACAAAGTTCCAAAAGATAAGCGTTCATACTTCGTAATATGTTTTCCTTGATACTTTTATCATACTGTTATGACCATTTCTCATCACTAGAGTATTATATACAATATATATAGCTTCGCATGTTATTTTTTCAATATAGCCCGACTTGAAAGATACGTTAGGAATGGAAACAAGATCAAGTCAATATTACTAACCTCAAGTGGAAGGATGATGTCGTCGTTGTAGTCATTACTTCTTCACATTCTTCAGGTCTTCGGAGTAATACTTGTACGTCACAACATTCCTAGACTTTCTAGTCTAACCTAAACGAAGTTGACTCTAGTATTTAATCAAGCAACTCTAGATGAGTTTAATTTGATACTAAATTATAACAACCAAACTTGACATACCAATGCTTGGTGGGTTCAACTGAGCTATGCTCTAACACATAGGCTTAGTAGACTTCTCGGGTATGGACTTCCGAGGACTTAACCTAGTTTGGAAACAAGAAGAGCTATAAAAGCGAAAGTCTTCTACTTCTATTGGATCTTCTGCAACTTTTGGAGGGAGATGAATACTTTTACTCTATCCGGGTTTGATTTATTTCTCATCTTCTTTAATTGAATATTATTGTGATGAACTCTATAACTATAAGTAGATATTTTATATTATTGATTAAGGATGTATTCCTATTTCGAAAACTTGTGCTTGATTTATGAATTAGTTTTTTCTCTTTCAAATTTCTACTGTGTTTTATAATTATGTGATTAACGTATTGTAATTGAACTCACATCCATATCCATGGCTAGTTTAGGTTTTTTCATATGTAAAAGTGATAATCCTTGAATACAAGTAGCATGATATTATTACGGATTGTAGTGATACTTTCCTGTGATTTAATGTAGAATTTGACCCTTGTCCGAATTGTCTGCACAATGTATTAAAATTGCATTGGTTGGATGATTTCTGAAAACTTAATACTCTTAGGGAATTGAACCTAATTGTGCTTTTACAGTGTAGGTTATTATTTAGGTAGAATTCACATCCTTAGCTTTAATGTATTAGCTAATGAACTTAGGAAATTAACAGAGTATTCTTGTGATCAAGATAATCTACGGATTTTGATGATATGAGATTGATTTACAACTTTAATCATTTATTCAAGTACATGTTTAAGATTGAACATGAACACCTTGACCAATATTCTCAACTCTTGATTATCTTTAACTATTTACTTTGGTTTTGATTTATACTTTTGTTACTTTCATAAAAGTCAAAAATATCCCCTCTTGTTTCTTAAGAAATCGAAATCGAATAACTACAATGGCCTCTCGTGGAACTAATATTTCTCCCATATACTTCATTCATATTTTGTTGAGTGAGAAAGTAATATAATTTTGAAAAAATGCGACAAGCGATCAAAACTGGCTTGAAAGAAACGAAGATATGAATGTGATAAGTCAATTTTTTGCTGCTAACCTCGAACAGAAGGAAGATGTGTTTGTAGATGCTGATACGTCTTCAGGTTCTTCAGAGTAACACGAGCAAGACTCAATAATTCTATTATTCATAGTCTAACCAAACAAAGTTTACTCTAGTAATCAAATCAAGTAATTTCGAGTTTTGGAACTAAAATATGACAACCAAACTTGATATACCATGGGTTCAACTGAGCAATGCCCCAACAATCTCACCCTTTGTCAATTATAGTTAAAAAACTCTTTACATATGGAATATATAGATAATACATTACATAGTAATCTCTTAACTCTATCTTCATATGCTTGATTCCAAGTTTCAACAACCTTCATGTAAATATTCAAAAAATAAATGTCGTTGTTAAAGCATTTGAATAACAAAAACTTAACTTCCCCTATAGGTAAGCTAGGCATATATTCAATCCGAACATATTTGTTATTCAACTTTGTAGTATGTAATAATACACAGAATGATAAGTTTCTCCCCTTTGATCAATGATTTACTCTTTTTCGTTTTGATATATAGTTTTCATCACATATATTTTTTCTCAATGATTGTAAGTCACCGTATACTCCATACATTTCTCCCCCTTTTGGCACAAAAATGACAAAGGAACGAAAAACACAACAAGTATTTTGAAAGGACCCTCAAATTCATAAGAACTCAATACAACTGATAAGAGCTTAAGCAAATAAAAGGTTTAATATACAACCCTAAACAAAACCACCTGGAGTAATTAGCTAATTAGACTCTTACCAAGGAATAATTAATCTAATTAATTTTTCTTTATTTCAGTAAGTCAAACTAAGATCAAAATTAACTTAGTTACTTATCAGGATCCATTTATACAAAAAATAATTGTACCTTGTTTTTATAATCCAAACCAGGTTAGATAACTGGTTTCCTATCAGAAAATAATTGTACTTAATTTGATAAGCAAAAATTAAGATAAAAATTAACTTAGTTTTCTTATCAGGAAAGCGATTAACCAGAGTAATCGTTCCGCAACTTCGATAGGAACTAGAATCATAACCGATCTAGTTACTTATCAGGAGAGATTATCATAAATAATTCTTCCATTGATTTCCACAACCACAACATCCAGAAAGATATATCATTAAGCGTAAGTTCAAAGTAGAACTCTCCCCCATTGTATGTTATTCCCCGCAAAACAAAAGAATAACACACAAACGATCTTTACCAGAGAAAGATCACAAGAAGACTTCTTTAAAACTAATTTTCTAAGTTTTTAAAGTCTATGAAGGCCTTAAACGCTACAACAAATGCGAATTCAAAATAAAAAGATTGCAATCAGATGATATAGTTATAAATATCGGTTGATTATAAAGCATAATCGACAATCGGTTTGCAAATTGTAAGCATATTAACATACAAAAGAATATAAATGAATTGTTATCAACAGAAAAGACTCAAACAACGGCCGATTCTAAATGCATATTGTTTTCAAAATAATCGGCAAAAATTTGCATTACCCATGGATGATTGTTTGCATGTTTTGAGACATGACTTTTGGGATTATAGAACGAGAAAAATCGGTGAGGGTTACATGAAACAACTATCTGTTTCTCTTGATGTACTTCCTCATTGAGGAAGAAAATCTAGAAAATTGACAGTAGATTTGTCTTTTACCCGCTGATTGTTCTTCATGTTCTTTCCGAAGTAAGAACAAGAGGAAAAATCAGCAGATAATTTATGGAAAGACAGATGATTTTTCTTCATCATTGAAAACCTAAATTTTTTGGGTAGAATGTACTGAACGAAATCAAACTGAAAATGATGGGTTGCCTAATTCTGGTCGATATCTCTCTTTTCTGGAGCGGGTGTATAATTTCTACCATGGATTTAATAGGCGATCTTCTTCTTCGTGTTTTTCAACTTTTCGATTCACTCTAGCCAGGTCCTCTCAATATTACAAATTGAACAATTCTTGCATTAGTTTCATTAAGTTTTCTATTTGTTTGCTTAGTATGTCTAATCGTTATATTTAAAAAACAAAATAAATTGGTTTTTGAATCGACAAAAAAACTAAAGAATGAAAAAGATGAATAATGAATCGACAAAAGATGCTTAGTTGGTTCTCTTGGATCAGCTTATGATTGAAAGAAGGTGGAATCAGTTACTCAGATCGGTGATTAGCAAGTGGAGAAAGTAGAACAGTTGGATAAGATCAGCTAGTTGGGCTAGTTACTGTTTATGGATCTAGATCAAAGCTTAGTGAAAAGGTTGCATCTATTGACGAAGAATATGCTTTTGTTTAGCTTGGAATGGGCTCTGGTATGAGATAAAGTGGAGATTAAGCTTGACTAGTTACTGGACTTGGTGAAATAGGCGTAGAATATCCATCAGATAGGTCAGGCCCAAGTGCTAAACTTGCTTGAACATGAATAACTCCTTTTGGTATTCTACGTCCAGTCTTACGTGAACTAATACGTCCATTCCTACGTGAACCAACTCTTGGTATAGGTTTTGCCATCTTTTATCATTTCATCAATATGAGTCAGAGATATACGAATATATCCATTTCAGGTGAAAACAGATCCCTATTTAGTTTCATGCACTGAAATAGATATTTAGGTTTATGAATTAAGATGAGAGTAACTTGGACATCTTATACCCTTTAAACACCCATAATCAACCTTGGCTAGTTGGGTGTAAATTTAGCGAATTAATCCACGCTGACGCTCAAATGCACCAAAGGAAATCCCATGAAAACAAATCAAAGACATTAATTCTATAGCGCGGAAACACAAAAGTAACTTTTTGAATTCCAGAAGTTAAAAAATAAAAAGTTAATTTAGACTTTTTGAGTTCTAGAAATTTAGCAGCTCCCCATTAGTTTTGGCGGTCCTCGAAAACTCTCTCCCCCAAAATCAACTCACACTCACCCTCTCCATCGCCCTATCCATGGCAATCAGTCCATGAACCACACCCATCCAGCTCCTTTGCGCTCAGAAGAAGCTTCAGAACAGCAGTCATCAGTTAAAAACCTAAAAAAGCTGGCTTTGAGTTATCAGAAGCTCTCAGCTTTCAAGGCTAAATCCACTTTCAGTTCTGGAATCTCCTATTGTTATCCATTTATCTTCTCCATTCAAAATCTGTATCATTCTTCATCATTATCATGCATACAAGAACAAAGAACAGAAGGAGAATCCATAACAACAAACTATGGGTTTCAAACACTTTCCGACCACCGGAATCATGAAATTTCTGCTTTTCCTCAAAAGGGTTTTTCGGAAATTACATCTTTTAATACAGGAAGGGCCATTCATGGTATTTGTTTCAAGAATGGTATCCATTTAAACCCCATCCAATCAAATACATTGATCAATATGTACTCTAAATTTGGCAGTTTAAAAGCTGCCAAACAAGTGTTTGATCAAATGCCCGAAAGAAATCAAGCCTCTTGGAATAGTATAGTGTCTGGCTGTGTTAGAGCTGGTTTGCATATTGAAGGGTTTGAGTTATTTAGAGAAATGCTGGTTCAAGGAGTCGAACCGAACATTTTTGTGTTTTCAAGTCTTATAAGCGCTTGCAACAAGTCTGATTCATTGTTCTTAGAAGGAATTCAAATTCATGGTTTTGCTGAGAAGGCTGGTTTTCTTGCTGATGTTTTTGTAAGTAGTGCTCTACTTCACTTTTATGGCACTTATGGATATATGACTGCGGCTCGTAAATTTTTTGAGGAAATGCCGGAACGAAATGTAGTTTCTTGGACTTCTTTAATGATGGACTACTCTAATAATGGTGACCCGGAGGAGGCTATTGAAATTTATTGCAGAATGAGGGGTGCAGGAGTTAGTTGCAATCAAAATTCTTTTGCAACAGTGATTAGTTCATGTGGGACACTTGAGAATGAGTTATTGGGTCGTCAAGTTCTTGCCCATGTCCTGGTTTCTGGTTTTGGATCTAATGTTTCTGTTTCAAACGCTCTTATACATATGTTTGGTAGTTGTGGTAATGTAAAGAATGCTGACTATGTTTTCCATCGGATGCCTGAGCGAGATACAATCTCATGGAACTCAATCATATCTGCATATTCTCAGAATGGACTTTGTGAGGAATCACTAAGAACTTTCAAGAAAATGCGTCTAGTTAACTTGAAACCAAATTCTACAGCACTTTCTTGTTTGATTTCTTCTTGCAGTAGTGTGGATAATCTTAGATGGGGAATGGGAATCCATGGTTTAGTTGTTAAACTCGGATTGGATTCAATCGTTTGTGTTGGCAATACCCTTATTACTCTCTATTCTGAGTCTGGAAGGTTTGAAGATTCAAAGTTGTCGTTTCTTGAAATGCCTGACAAGGATTTGATTTCATGGCACTCGATGATGGCTTCCAGCGTTCAAAATGGTCACCGTAGGAATGCACTAGAACTTCTGGCGGAGCTGTGCAGAACTAGCAAAATAAGAAATCACGTAACTTTTGCTAGTGCTTTAGCTGCATGTTCAGTCCCTGAAGATTTATTAGAGGGCAAAACTATCCATGCATATATTATCCGGATAGGCCTTCATCAAAATTTGCTTATAGGTAATACACTAGTAACCATGTACGGAAAATGTGGAATGATAAGGGCAGCTGAACGAATTATTCATATCATGCCAGAACGAAATGAGGTTACATGGAATGCACTTATTGGGGGATTTGTCGAAAATGAAGAACCACAAGCAGCATTAAAAGCTTATAAGTCAATGAGGAAAGACGGAATCTCTGTAAATTACATAACTATAGTGAGTATTCTTGGTTCTTGGTCGGCACCAAATGATCTTCTGAAAGTCGGGATGTCTATCCATGCACACATAGTTCTCATGGGATTTGGACAGGACGATTACGTGAAGAATTCTCTTCTTACGATGTACGCCAAATGTGGTGACTTCACTTCTAGTAATTTTATCTTTAATGAGTTTGCTAGTAAAACTGCTGTCTCGTGGAATGTTATGATTGCTACTAATGCTCATCAAGGCAATGGTGAAGAGGCTTTGAAATTATTTGTGAAAATGCATCATTCTGGAGTTGACTTTGATCATTTCAGCTTCTCTGGAGGGCTTGCTGCTAGTTCAAACTTGGCATCACTAGAAGAGGGTCAACAGATTCACAGCTTGATTATCAAACTTGGTTTTGGTTCAGACCTGCACGTTGCAAATGCAGCCATGGACATGTATGGAAAATGTGGTGATATGGTTGATGTATTGAAAATACTTCCTGAACCAACCAGCCGATCAAGGTTATCGTGGAACATATTGATATCAGGGTTTTCCAGACACGGTTACTTCAAGGAAGCCATAGAAACTTTTAATGAAATGATTCAAATAGGAGAGTGGCCAGATCATGTCACCTTTGTGTCACTCCTATCCGCCTGTAATCATGGAGGCCTCGTGGATGAAGGTCTGTCATACTTCTCTTCTATGATGTCTGAATTTGGTGTCACACAAGGAATTGAGCATTGTGTCTGCATTATTGATCTCCTTGGCCGGTTAGGGAGGCTCAGTGAAGCAGAGAAGTTTATAACAGAAATGCCGGTCCCGCCAAATGATCTTATTTGGCGGAGTTTGTTATCGGCGTGCAGAAACCACAATAATCTGGAACTTGGGAAAAAAGCTGCTCAACATCTTCTGGAGTTGGATCCATCAGATGATGCAGCATATGTTCTTCTATCAAACGTTTGTGCGGTTAGTGGGAGATGGGAAGATGTGGATGATTTGAGGAGGAAAATGAAATCGAGTAACATAAAGAAAAAACCCGCTTGCAGTTGGGTTAAGGTGAACAACAAGGTAAGTACATTTGGAATGGGAGACAAGTCCCACCCACAGAAAGATCAGATTTACGCGAAGTTGGAAGATTTGAAGCAAATAATCAGAGAAACAGGTTATATACCAGATACAAGCTTTTCATTGCACGATACGGATGAAGAGCAAAAAGAACAGAATCTTTGGAACCACAGTGAGAAGGTTGCCCTTGCATTTGCGTTGATTAATTCAGTTGATGGTTCAGTTATCAGAATATTTAAGAATCTCCGTGTTTGTGGCGATTGTCATTCTATGTTTAAACATGTTAGTCAAGCTGTACAGAGAACAATTGTGTTGAGGGATTCATATAGGTTTCACCATTTCAGCGGAGGTAAGTGCTCTTGTGGTGACTACTGGTAATTAGTGCTCTAGATCAAGAAAATGGTCATTATGATTATGAAGTAAATTGTATCAATACTTATTCGTCTGAATCACCATACATTTATATAATCGATTTTCCGATTTTCCATGTATGTGGTAGCCAACAAGACTTGAATGCATGACCTCATATTACTTTGCTAATACTCTGATGGATAAATTAATTTTTTGGATGTTGTCGCCATTGATAATAACTTGGAAGAAGACTACATATATACATAAGACATTGCAGTGATCCACTCCATGGTAGAAGAGTGTAAATGCAGGGTACATTGCTTTGAAGCATTCCAAGCTTAACGTCCACACTACATTTAAGGTATATTCCTTGGTTTTTTCCCATCATCATTATACGAACAAATGTGGATATTCTTTGATTAAAATGAGTGGCAATTGTATATATAACATAAAGTCCAAAAGGTTGGGATCAAAATTTAACATCTTTTTTTAGGTGGGTTTTTCGGTTTCAGTTGAAATGGGTGTTTTATTCTTGTACTAATGCTGATACTGTTTAAATTCCAGGGAATTGTATGGCTTATATTCGAAACTTCGTGCTTTTGGTGATGCTTCTGGTTCTGGCTCTGGCTATATGTAAATGATTTTTATATTCCTTTTTGTTTCTTTATTTTTCTCTACATCTGGTTATGGGTATGTCCGCCAGCTGGGATTTTTCAGGCTAGTCTGTGGTTAACTTATCCTAGTAGGCTGGTACTGGTGAATGATGATATCTTGAGCCTAAATCTTTTCCTAAATGTGTATTGTGTCTCTATGCTTGATTTCGTTGTGGTCGTTTACTGCAATTGATGCTGTTCCCACGGAGGAAGATTTACTGCGCTACCAAAATACTGCGTGGAACTGGGCAGCTTCTTCGAGTGACGAGTCAAAGAAGACAAACATACACTGCAGGACTTCCTCTTCTTTCTTCACGTTCCCAGGACTGGAGGGCACACCAATTTCCGCTGGTACATTTCCTACACTATCAGCATCACTGTAGCTAATATATGTTTAAAGGTTGATTCTCTAATGATTTTGCTTTCCCTTTTTGTTTCACAGCCTTTTGAGAAAACCATGTGCTAGTACTCATGAATGTCCACGTTCTTATGACAAGCTGCGGTTTGACCCAAGGTAAACCCCGTTTATTAACTTCTGATTGTCTCCATAGGATCGATAGAGAACTGATTTACTGCCAATAATTAAAAGTGTCCAACGTGCAAGTTAAATGAGTTGCCATCATAAGGAATTCTTAATGATACGGAGTATTATTTAATTTTCTCTTTGCAGCAAGCCAGATTGCAGGTTGATGGTCACTTTTGATGACTATAGCATGATGTCCAAGCTCCCGAAGGAGAGAACATCAATGGTTACAATACTGCGAAACCCCATAGATGGTGTCTTTAGTGCTTACTAATTCTCAGTAGAGGTTGCAGCTAGGTTTCAAGTCCATCCAAACTTAACATCTGCAACACAATTGACAGGATGGATACTTCCAAAGAACATTGGTATAAGTACATTGGGTATATGGCAATGGAAGTATTTGGTTCCCTGGATGAGGGAGATCTGTTCAAACAGGCAAGTTTCTTAAACTAAGTGATGTACTTTATTAGCGATTGTGTTTCAGTGGTAAATGCTGTCAGTGTAGAATTTTGGCCTTCAAGAGCTACCTGTATATCTTTTTTCCTATTTCCGTATAGGGATCCATAATTTCGGTAAACAGCCATTTTCACTGCTGAAAGAATACTTATGACTTGCTTTCTCTGATTTGAACTCATCCTCGCATGCTATGGCTATTGACTTTTCAGTTTGCATAAATTTCAGTTTGCATCTATAAACTAGGCTAATGAAAGATATTTTGGGGAAGAAAGGTAGTATGTGAGTTAAAGTTTGCACTTTCCAATCAAAACTCTAGAATAACTGTTCATTTATTCTCTCTTCTTTTGTTGGACATCATCAAAATGCCGTTCTTTGCATGTCATATACTTATATTGATGTGGTTATTCTGAAAGAATGACAACTAAATTTATTGCTCAGCGAGATGATAGAAAACAGAGGTTTTTTAAAGATGTCAAAGACAGCCTGTGATTCGTACAACATGGAACAGACTGTTAAGCCATTACGTGACTTTATAAACAACCCTGTAGCTCATGACATCATCCACAATGGAGTCACTTTTCAGGTGTTTTAGTCTCCTCAATCACCGGCTTGTGTCACGATATGGACCATGCAATGAGGAAGTAGAATGAATGAATTTATTATCCATGTTAGAATTTGTGTATATTCAAAATAGGAAATCTAACATCTGCCCCAGAACCCTAGTCTTGGTTGAAAATGGGATTTTATTAACAGGTTGCTGGACTGACAGACAGCTCTGGTTTTTCAGAATCACATGAAGTGCGTCAACCATGTCAGAATATATCAGACTCTAGGAATCTATATGCTGGGCATAGCAAAGGTAACACAGAGTGGTCAAGATTATTAGCTTTCAATTGAATCATGTGTTCCTATACATCTTAAAATTGGTAACCGATGTAGGTTTCCCTGTGAATCTTGCAGAAGAGGCTCAGTGATATGCTGTACTGAGGATCATAATTTCATGAAGAATAGGCAACAATGTTCGCAAAATGTGGTTAGGACACAGATCCTGTCCCAGTTCGAAGGATTAAACTCCAATATAGTGGCAAAACTGCTAATAGGCTAATAATAGCAAAACAGGTAAGGCTCAGTAAGCAATTTCGTTTCTGGTTGTGATGGTCTCCTTGTTGGTATTCGATGAGAGCATTGATTCTGTTGATTTGATACAAATGAATTCTTTGTTTACGAATTTTTGGTTTCACATATATTTATTTCATGTGCTACAGAACCGAGCTCTTCATTTCCAGATTCCAACCACGGTACTAATCACCTTCAGCTGAAAGAGTTATATTTGAATTCCTCATAATGGCCATTTAAATGTGTAATTTCTCATTGTGACATTCTACCTTCTTTGTGCACAATTGACCAGAAAGAAAGTGAAACATCTTCAGTAGGAGCTGTTGGTAGGGGAAATGGAACAGTGTGACCACCAATATTTTACACTTTTGAAGTACGTGATATTTACTTCATTACGAATGTCTTGGACAATTTACATATGACTAAATGCAAGAAAACAAACATGGAGGCCATTTTTATTAGCTGCTGCTCCTTTTCCTCACATTTTTTTTTACTGTCAATGCAAGAAAGCAAACATCACATTAACTTGAGAGCATTTTTGTTTGGAAAATGGATGGAAATAAAATCTCAATCTCAAACCACATTTTGTTCAAAAACCACTCTGAACTATTTCTTGAGTCATTAATCGGGAGTATCGCATGTCCTTCGAATAGTCCAAGCCCAACCAAATTTTTTTTTCACTTCTCAGTACAAATTTTCATGTCGGGGTAATTTACAAAAAAAAAAAAAAAAAAAAAGTCGCAGTCAAAGTAGGATTAGTTGATCCGTCACACTTCAACTCTTTTTCACCAACTTTAAACCTAGTAATTGTCGGTTTTGAGTATATCTATACGGAGGCTTCGTGAGAATTCCCAATTCTCAAAATCATAGGCTCAGAGATCCTAGGTGAGATTTTTTTTTTATCCATGGCAATTCATCCGAAATCAGAAGAGACCGTAATCCGTATTCACGATGATGAGGAACCAAGATCAAATACTATGGCATCGACGAATTTCAAACATGGAGCAGCAAAATCAAAACCTAGGGCAGAAGAGAAACCGTTAAAAAAATTCAAGCAATTCGATGTTATCACCGGGAACCATAGCAGTGATCATCGGTCTAACTTGCTAGCGTTATCACCATCGCATTGTATCATTAGAAACCCAAAATCAGAATATTATTATATTCCAAGTAATCATCAACCGGAGCTTAGCCCAGAGACAATTTCTTTGATAATGAAAGAATGGAAGATCCTCAATGATAACCTTCCTGATTCAATCTTTGTCAGGGCTTACGAGAAAAGAATCGATCTGCTAAGAGCTGTTATTATCGGACCACCAGGTACTCCTTATCATGGAGGTTTGTTCTTTTTTGATATTTGTATCAACTTCTGATTACCCAAATACAGATCCAATTGTTTTTTTGGTTCGCCCGGCCGATGATTTACGGTTGAACCCCAATTTGAACCCGTATCCAGATAGGGTGGTTTCGAAGACGTGTACCGGAAAAGAAAAAAAACACAAAATATTAGATATATTACTGCGGCAACAATCAAGTCTTATTTCTTCAGCACCTTGATCACAATTATCTTTTGCCTACCTATTGGGGTTATTGGCTTGAAAGGGAGCACTTAACTTTCGACCAAGAGATATTTATGCTAAATTGTAAAACAATGTTGGCCACTCTATATAACCCACCAAACCACTTTCAAGAATTTGTTGTTCAACATTTCCGCGACAATGCTGAAAGTATACTAGTTTCTTGCAAACCTTATATCGATGGCAACCTATCCAAGGTCAATGAAGGTGTTAATGACTCGGCGCTTTCCACTACCGTTGCAATTGAGGAAGAATTGGAAGTATACAAGAAATCCATGAAGGAAATCTATGTGAAGCTCGTTAAGGAGTTCATAAAGAATGGGTCGCCGAAGTCGTTGAAGACTGACTACAATGTTGGAGGTATTGTATCTGATGCCATCAATGATGAGAAGAAAAGAAACATAGCTGAGGCGAAAAGCAATTGTTTTAAGCTGTTGTACTGGTCTGTTGGTATACCGGTAGCTTTAATGTTGGTGTTATTTGGTGCGGTGATTGTTTTTTCCCCACATTAGAGAACACAATAAATTCTTACAGGTTAGCTTAGCGAATTCTGCCTGTGAGGTGCTTTAGATTGCTCAAGCGTGACAGTTGCAGGTTGCTCTTGTGTGGGTGCTATGAATTGCCTTTCCTAGTGCCCACTTGCGCAATATTATTTCCATAATGTCTGAAATGAATTGGTAGGAGTTTGGATCTGTTAAGAAGCCACCTTGTCCAGAAAATCCAAGGTAAATTATGCTTCATAAAAGCATTAGTGACTACTTTTGAATCGGATTGAATTATCACCCTTAACTTCTGCTGTTCAATTGCCCATTTCAGAGCACGAACGGTAGCCAAAATCTCAGCCATGTAGTTTGTAGATTACCCCCAGACTCAGCAAAAATGAATTCACCTATGTAATTCCTAACAACAAACCCATAACCAGTAAGTCCAGGGTTGCTTCCTGAACCCCATCACAACAAATGAGAGTAACCAACTCAGTAGGAAGTTGAAAGAAAATTTCAACGAATTTGCCCTTTTTGCATCAATTTTTTCTTGCAATAACTCTGACAGAATTGATCCTTCTGTGGCCAATCTTAGAAAAATCCAGGATCTGAATCTCGTATGAATTTCCCATATCTTGCCCTTCATTCTAATTCCAGTCATGAGTAATACTAACAATACTGTGTTTCAACTTCTCACTATAAATAGCATAACATTCAAACTATCTTATTCCTCGAGAACCAAATCTGAACAATGACTATTTCATAAGAGTTGCATACTTCTTCTCTTGTGTATGACTTTTCTTGGGCTTGTCATGGGTAGTCTTTGCTACAGTCTCCAACACAGCCTGTACAGAGAGTGAAATGATCAACGGTATACACACGAACGTTTTTTTGGGCACCATGAAAGTTTTGAAGGGACCATTCTCCTTTTTTTGGTAGGTCATTTGGAAGTAAAATTTAATATCCTTATCCATATATTTTGGTTAATGGCCAAAATGCTCTTAAAAATAAAAACAATTTAAAATAAATAACTTTTTATAAAAACAATACTTTTTCTATTTTTTTAATTTATTAAAAAAAAATGAAAAAAAATATTAATTTTTAACTATTTTTATATATTTTTCTAAAATATTAAATTAATACATAAAGGAGGTTTTGGTTGGCAACCAAGCAACAAGCTGGGCACCAACTCCTTTTTGCATAGCAACACCCAACCTATGGAAAATAAAACTACCTAGGCCACATCCGGCGTCATTAAATTAAAGAATTTATTTTAATTTTTTTATGAAATAAAATATTATTTATTTCAAAAGGGAGTTGGCGCCCAGCTTATTGCCCGATTGCCAACTAAAGCTTTGTACGAATCCTAAGATATACAAAAATAAAATAATAATAATAATAATAAAGCGCTTCAACTAAAGCTTCAGACCCAAGAATACGGCAGAGGAGAAGTCTGGGACGAGGAGGAGGCTACAGGTCATCGCCATTAATCAAGCGCTTCTGGAATGGAAGGAGGTTAATGGATGTACTGTCTTGGTCCGTAGATTGCTTCAACAGCCTATACACTTGCCGAGCAAACCATCAGTAGGGAAGAAGCACGCCGCAACCAACTTGACTGCTGCCAGGAAGAAGATGAGCTGTGGGCATTTTTCAGCTGCAATTCAAGTACTTTCTTCCAATGGAGTTGCTCCTCGCAACGAATCCACCTTCGCAGAGTTGCAGACGAAACATCCAACAGCCCCGCCCCCTTCAATTCCGCCAGAATCTGTTGGTGTTGATGCAATCATAGTTGATTCTAAGGCTGTTCTTGGAGCTATTAAGAGCTTCCCTAAAGGAACTTCTTGCGGCCGAGACGGTTTGCGAGCGCAACATTTAATGGATGCATTGAGTGGTTCGGCTTCTGCTGTAGCGGACGAGTTACTGTCTTCAATCACGGGGGTCGTCAACTTATGGCTGGCTGGTAAATGCCTCGAGGTCCTAGGTGAGTTCATATCTAGTGCACCCCTAACTCCTCTATTGAAGCCGGGTGGCGGTCTTAGGCCTATTGCGATGGGTACCATTTGGCGCAGATTGGTCTCCAAGATAGCTGCCTTTTCTGTCAGCAAGGCCATGACTTCTTACTTAGGTGATTACCAATTTGGTGTTGGTGTGCCTGTTGGAGGTGAGAGTATTTTACATGCTGTAAATAACTTGCTGGAGTTGAAAGGTCAGTCTACCAAGATGTCAATGCTGCTTGTTGACTTTTCTAACGCTTTCAATTTGGTGTGTCGGTCTCATCTCATTAAGGAAGTTCGGCTCCATTGTCCAGGTATTTCCCGTTGGGTGGAATTTTGTTATAGTAAGCCTGCTAGACTTTATTATGACAAATATATCTTGTCCTCGGCACTTGGTGTACAACAAGGGGACCCACTTGGTCCTTTGTTGTTTGCTTTGACACTCCATCCACTTGTGAAAACCATTGCTTCTCGGTGCATACTTGATTTTCATGCCTGGTACCTCGATGATGGGACTATTATTGGTGACACTCTTGAGGTGTCCAAAGCACTCAGCATCATAGAGTCTGAGGGGCCTGGTAGAGGTTTACATCTTAATATAAAGAAAACATAGGTTTTTTGGCCTACTGCTGATCCTAGAAGTTTTGAAGAAGATGTTTTCCCACGTGATATTGGCAGGCCAACCAATGGTGTTAAACTTTTGGGAGGGCCAGTGAGTCTGGATTTGAATTTCATCAGTGACATGGCTTTGAGTAGAGTTCGCAAGACTATCCAGCTTATGTCCGCCATCAAAAAACTCAAGGAACCCCAGAGTGAGATGTTACTGCTTCGCAATTGTACCGGTGTGTCCAGATTGTACTTTGCTATGCGTACCACCAACCCTGCAGCTCTACAGCAAGCCACTGAACTCTTTGATGATCATTTATTTCAGTATTTGAGACTTTTGGTCACAGGTGATGGGGCAGGTTTTGGGCCTTTGCAGCAGTGTTTAGCTACTTTACCCATCAAAGATGGTGGCCTTGGCATTTATACTATGGCATACACTCGCAACTATTGCTACCTTGCCTCCCAGAGTCAGACGGTTTCAGTACAAAAGTTGATTCTTGGTAGCTTATTCCCATCAGACAAAGTTTTTGCTTATCAGTCGGCTCTTCAGAACTTCATCCAGGTATGTGGTATGCCTTCTAACTATTGCGTTGATGATACTGCCCCTTCTTCTATGCACTCCCTGACAGTTACTTATTTTGACGCGGTTAAGAGGTAAATCCCCACCCAATTTTCTATGTCTGCAAGAGATTCCATTTTGTGGCAATGCAATCGGGTTAAGCATGCTCAAGACTATCTTTTGGCCGTACCTATTAGTGGTCTGAATCAATGCCTTGGACCAAGACAGTTTAGAGCTGTAGTTTGTTACCGCCTTGGTATCCCCTTGTTCGTCGAAGGTGGCTTATGCTCAAGCTGCAATAGACCTATTATATTTGGTGATCACTCTCTTCATTGTGCCAAGGATGTTGGGATCAAGTTTCGGCATGACCATGTACGTGATGTTATTGCTGATATATGTTACAAAGCTGGTGTGCCTGCTCGTAAAGAAGTTTCCCTTGGTTTTCTGTCGGATGACAACAAGGATTTGTGCCCTGCTGACATCCTTGTTCATAGTTAGGAGAATGGCCAAGATGTTTGTATGGATGTTACAGGCGTTTCCCCCTTTACAGGTGAAGGTGTTCGTGCTTTCATTCCGGGCAGGCTATTGCGAAGGATGTTTTGCGCAAACGTACCAAATATTTAGATCAATGTGTTTCGCATGGTTATGGTTTGGGTGTTCTAGCATTTTCCACGTTGGGAGAGCTTGGGGATGATATGTTGTATTTTTTTAAGAGGTTGAAGAATTGTCTTGTTAGTAATGATGTTAGTAGTGGAGTAGGTAAATTTCATATACTAGGGGTTGCTATTCAAAAGGGTGTTGGTGCCCAGCTTGTTGCTAGGCTGCCACCTAAAGTATTGTACGACTAAGGTCTTTCATTTTTATTCAAATTTTAACATATTTTTTCAAAAAAATAAAAAAAAATAAAATAAAAAATAAAAAAGGATTAAAATTAAAATAAAAAAAGGTTAAATTTATTTATTTTTATTTTCAAAAAAAGTTAAATTAAAAAAAAAGATAAATAAATTAAATATACTTAATTAAAGAGTAAATAAGTTATTTCTTGCAATTAGAATACCTCTTAGCTCAGTAGGATGGATGGTCTAAGTCAAGGTATTGAAAGCGTTTCTATTTTTGAGAAGCGATGCGTAGGTTGAAGCGTGAAGTGGCGCTTCGTGGTTGGCGGTGAATCGTAAAGTATAAAATTTGATATATTATAAATAGGTATGAAAATATTTATAAATATAAAATATAGTCAAATATTATCCTAAATAACCATGTAGAACAATGGTTGAGCATTCACATACCACACACGAGGTGGTAGGTTTAAATTCCACCATCCTTTTTTAATATTTAGAACATTATTTCTTGAAGTTTGACCATTTTGCGCTTCTGACTTTGGTCAAAATCATTGACTACACACTTCACAGTCAGAACGCTTCATAAGTGCGCTTCAGAGCGTTTCAGGAAAAAAATTGAAGCTAAGCGTAAAGCGTACGCTTTTAAAAACCATGGTCTAAGTACTTCATGCCCCCCCCAAAAAAAGAGGTTCCCAAAAAATCATTCATACACAATGTAATACCAAAAAGAAATAGTGTTACGAAATAAGTGGATTTCCTGTTCTGGGCGTTTTCCACATTGAGTGCAAAATTTTCAATGGGAATAAATTCTACATTTTTTATTTTCCATGATTCTCTTTTATATTTATAATTTATATGAATATGATTATCAATATCTTAATTCTAAATTATTATAAATTAAGAAAAAATATGGCATTATAAAAAAAGAATCGAACGTTCAAGTATTTCAAATCGGGTGGGAAAAGTGAGACGAAGAGAGGAATATATATGTGGTATATATCTAAAAATCTTGCTCTGACTTGAAATGTGTGCAGAGTAAACTCACTGCCTGGTTCTCCCAAGCTCCCCGAGCTAACAACAATGGAAATATAAGGTAAAATCCTTTCCATTATCATATTTGTGCTAATACGTTGCGACTTTTGCAGGGTATTCAACTGAAGTTGCTCAGGCTTCTCCAGATTCTATCTTAGTTTCAATAAAAAAAAAAACCAGCTTAAAACTCCCCTCTGAGAAATTTTCTCTTCTTGAACAATGCTCAATTTGAATCTGTTGAGGTAAACCCAATTGCTGCCTCATCGAATGAGTACTCCCCCCAACCCATACTCTCAGTTCATGTTCCCTGTCCCCTACCTTTTCAAACCTTTAAACACTGCCCAAGCATTAACTTATTTTCATTCCCATTCCTCCCTCGCATTGTTAGTAACCAACTCAAACACTAGCTACTTTCTCCTTTTCTTTATTATCTACTGACAGCCCTGCTGTGAGTAGACTTGCCCTTTGTTAGCTACCTATTGACTTTGTACGTGAGTATGGTGTCTCACTGCAAAAGTATCCTCCTCATTTAGTCAAAACTAGTGTTAATTTCCTCTGGTGGTTTTTATGGATATGGATTTTTTCACTAGTAACAATGTTAGCAGTTTCATGGTGTAAAAAACTCAAAACTTTCATCACAAACATTTCACCTGACTGTCTGAAATTTCCTATCTCTCCTTTTCTCAATGAATCTCACAGAGAACACAGAGGAAATGCTCAAACAACTAGATATCAACAAGGTTTTTACATTGTCAATCTTCAAATAATCACTAAGATTAACTGTGAATTGAAGCTAACGAAAGAGAAAGCAATTGAAATAATACAACAGATTTGGCAATTAGAGTATGCTCCAAACAGTACTTTGATATTCAGAGGTAAAGAAAAAAATATCTTTTTTTTGGGGCTGAAAACAAGAAGTGATGTTCAATATGCTCTATCAAAAAACCTCTGGAGTCTTGGTCCTTTCCTTCTGGTGGTCCAAGAATATCTGTATGGGTTGCACCTGCTTCAATCAATATGGATATCATAACTATGTTGGCTCGGCTCATTGATCTACCCCCTGAACTTTCATGTGGACATATACCATATGATTTAGCAAGCTCTATGGCTACATGTCTCATGGTGGAGAAACCTTCAAGGAGTCATCTAAATCTATCATGCCCCAGAGCTCTTGTTGAGATAAATGTCAATGAAAATCTTTGGGACCACATCCCAGTCAACATGGGAAAACAAGAAACCATCAAAGTGAAGTTATTCTTTGAGAAACTGCCAAAAGGCTTCTGTAAACACTGTAGAATACTCAATCATCTAAAGAAAAAATGTGTTCCTAAACAACAGCATCATAAAACTATTCAGGACATCCAAATGGAGGAGATGAAAGAAAAGGAAGAGGATGAAGCTTCTGTAAAAGACCAACTGCAAGCAATAACAAATGCAGCTTTCAAAGCCACATCAACCTACTTGCTCAAAGAACCACAAAACTTTCAGAAAGGATAATCTAGTATGTCTCAGATTGATCAAGAAATGGCTTCTCAACTGACTGATGAGGTAGATGCTTTATTGAGTGAGATTTCATTGAGTGAAACTCCAGCTCCAGGCTTCAAGTTAGGGATCTTACTTAAGGATACCTTGCTATAAAATGAAGAGGTGCATTCAAAAAGACATTTAACTGAAGGGGAAGAGATGACACCAACACAGAAGATACAAAGAATTGAAACTCATAATGGGAGGGTATTCAATGCAATTATAATTTATCAGCAATGTTATTTATTTTACCTATTTATGATTTGATGGAATATCATTAATATGTTATACTTTGTTCGAGAAAAGAATATAGTTAATATGTTATATATAACATGATAAATTATTAATAAGTAAAAGGTTCTTTTGTTGTTTTTTTTAACCGAAAAAAGGTAAATTATATTCAAATGGAAGAGGTCACAATGGTGACGACTTACAAAGAGAAGAAAAGGATATAAGTAATCATCAATTGCCAATCACAGCATCCCAATTACAAATATGATGTTATTTGTTTCGATTGAATACTATAAATATGATATTATTACTTGTTTATATTGATTTATTAGTAATATTATTTATAACATATTATTGATTTATTACATAATATACAAACGTATTGTTAATACATATTTATAACATATTACTGATATGAAAAGGTTCATTTGTTAAAAAAATTAACAAAAAATAAACAAATTATGTAAATCAATTTATTTTATTTTTTGGATGGAACTCACCTTATCAGGGCCTATTTACCCGACAAAACAACATAGTACGCATTAGAAAACTTTTCTCAAAGATGTCAACATGTCAGCAAGAAGTCCATATTTGAAAGTAGGCCCCTTAATCAAATGTAAACATCGGGTTTCAAGGTTACACAATTATATGATTAAAAGTTCTGAAACTAGAGGCATACGAAATGAGGCACAAAAAATAAAATAATAAGTAATGCATCATCTCTGAAAGGCATGATCATGTCCCAAAAGCTATGTCCCAAGACATCGTAATAACACCGTACATCAGACACGCACCTACTCAGAGTGGGTAGAAAAACACCTAGAGAAATAACAAATGTAAAAAAATAATGTGTATTATAAGAGTGCAAAACTATTATTCTAACTATATGGCTAATATCTAAAAAATTAGTTGGTGTTTCCTGTTTTCTGGGCTGGTTCTAAACAAAGTTTTATCGTTATAAAAAGCCATCATCACTGGTGAAGTATTTAAACACATGTTTTACTTTTCATGGTCCTATCTTAGACAAGGTGGTTCTCTGATCAATAATGAATAATAATACTTTTTTAAAACCCCTTTGCGGCTTTTCCATGAATATATGCCTTTGAAAAATTATGGGACCTAGACAAAGTCTAGCTTTATGTTAAATTTGGATATGAGTTTCTCTAAAAGATATTAAGTTGAATTTATTTATAAAACATGTATAAATGTCCACATAATAAATTCCGCTCCACATTGTATATAAATTCCACTCCACACTGTATATGCTTGATGGGGAAAATGAACTATTCTCTTACATGTCAAAACTCTTTATATGCCCATCACATCGGTCTTTCAAAATATGAGAAGTTCGTGTATCTAACCAAAAGTTATATGAGGGTAAAATATTCGATGCGCACGTGGAAGACATCCGATAAATTAGGTGGAGCAACATAAGATATCAATAAAGAAACACATAATCATCCCACCCACGCGCATCCTGCTGTCGAGAAATCTTCCAAAGAAAAAGAAGAGAAAACACATGTTAAAGTAAGATTAAGATGATCGACATAAGATTAAAAGAGAGTGTTGAAAGCATTTAATATGGAGACAAGCTGAACAGCTATGATATGACCGAGTAGCTAGGTGACATGTCAAGTGTAGATAGGCCCTCTCGGGTTGGCAAGGAAGTACAATAGGGACCAACCCCGATATATACGTAGAAAGAATTACTCGATAAGCGTGACGTCCGAGATCACCCTTTGGACTATAAATAGAGGTCGATGGAGTATGTTTTGGGCAGACTAAGAAGTGTGGCTAGAAAAATTTAGATTACCGAGAAAATTAATAACCACTGAGAGTTATAATTACATAACAGTCTGTAACGGCTTAATATAGTGTGGTGTACAAGTTCTGGACTTGGTCCCAAGGTTTTTCTGCTTTGCATTTTTGCTCGTAAATAAAATTTATGGTGTCTTGTGTTATTTATTTTCTTCATTATATTGTTTATCTTTATACTAGAAATATCACAAGTAGTAAGTTAAAATAACCTGGACAGTTTTTAAGTCTAAAAGACTGTATAAACCTACAAGATTTATTCTTGAGAATTCGAATCTTGAAACAAAGGTTACAAGACTTGTTCTTGTTAAAATGGGTTCGTACTACAGTTGGGGTACATACTATGTTAATACTTGGATATTGATTTTTGAGATCGTCCAAGTTAAACATATCTTCATATCATGTATCAGATATCTACTGTTGATCCGTGTTACCGATCGTGACAAGTATGTCCATAAAGGTTTCTGAATTAAAATTTGGTGGTATACTAGTACCCCCTTTTTCCCAGTGGCAAGTCCAGGTAACTGTTCTAACATTCTTAATGATATTTCAGAATCCAATAAAGTTAGGGTTAAAATTGTAAAAAACAAACAAAAACCTAAAGGAAAGTCTCTCATTACTAATGGTAAGCCGAGATATGCTTACTACAACACAACTTGATTGTATCAATATTGTACATCCTCATTTTTGACACTAACATGAGGATTACACATTAAAACATGGAATCCCTAATCTATTTCACTGTATAATGAGAGAGGTACTTGATTATATCGGTGTCTTTGAGAAAGTTGGTAAATTCCCTGATTCAAGAAGTATGTATAAGTTTACGCCGTGACTCGTAAAATAAGAATGCAATAGTCAACTTTAAATTGCTGAGCTTTTCTCCAAGAAATGTTTCTGTCCTTCAACGAGTTATGTGACTTGATGTTTGTGATTGGTCAAAATGACTCTGTTGTCATTACCGTTCTTCTTTTTTTGTAAGTCGTTATTTGACTGGATGCTACCACATTCAAATAATTATAAGTCCACAATGAGATGACTCAACGTGGTTATCGACAATTCTTATGATTTTTCAGAACTTCTCCCTTCCTATCTGACTCCTGAGTAAGAGACGAGAATAAGATCCAAGAGAATTATGAAATAAGTTAAGAAATATATGCGCTCAGATAAACCCATCTCATCATAAATTTAAACTTAGTCTGTGGTAGAAAGATTCTTGATGTCTTCTTAAATTAAAGGATGCATCTTTCACAAGAGAGATGCTAAAGGGGTTTCATAATTTGTCTTAATTATGTCTTGAATATTGTCTAAAGATTAGATATCTAAAATCCTTGTTGGCTTAGTCCCGCTCCCGCAACGTTTATAAGGATCCTGAATTCTGGTTGGTTTTGACCGTGGACCACTCTTCTCATTAAAAGAGGGTTTGGAAAAAATAAAAAAAGGGTTCTCTAGTTTATTGTTTGATTTCGATACCGGATTTATAAATCGAAAAGCAAAATATTAGTTTGGTTCTAAAATTTTGGAACGAGTTTTACAAGCTAAGAAGTCAACTTCTTTATAAAATAAAATATTTTTACTTTTGCCTGGTTTCCAAAAGCGTTATAAATGAATCTTGATACTTAAAAAGGAGTGTAAGCTGAGTGTAAAATGTGTCTTTCCCACGAAAAAACGTTCCCGGAAATCACTCCATTACCATGAGTCCATGACCCACATCCATCCAGCACTTTTGGGCATTTAAGTTAGCTTTAGCGCTCAGGAGAAGGTTCAGATTCCAGAGACAGCAGTCCTAAGAAACAGAGCTGGCTTTGTGTTGTCAAAAGCTCCCAGCTCAGAAGGCTAAATCCAATTTGAATTCTGTAATCTCCTCTTGTTACCCATTTATCTTTTCCCTTCAAAATCTGTATCATTCTTCTTCATCATTATCATGCATACAAGAACAAAGAGAGGAAGGAGAATCCATAACAACAAACTATGGGTTTCAAACACTTTCCGTCCACTGGAATCACCAAATTGCTGTTTTTCCTCGAAAGGGTCTTTTAATACAGGTGAAGCTATTCATGGTATTTATCTCAAGAATGGCATCGGTTTAAACCCCATCCAGTCAAATACATTGATCAATATATTCTCTAAATTTGGCCGTTAAAAGTTGCCAAACATGTGTTTGATCAAATGCCTGATAAAAACCAAGCCTCTTGGAATACTATAATATCTGGTTTTGTTTGAGTATTGGAGCTGGTTTGCGTCTCAAAGGGTTTGTGTTATTTAGAGAAATGCTGGTGAAAGGAGTCGAACCGAACAACAAATCTGATTCCTTGTTCTTAGAAGGAATTTAAATTCATGAATTTGCTGAGAAGGTTGGTTTTCTAGCTGATGTTCTCGTAACTAGCGCCCTACTTCAGTTTTATGGCACTTATAAGCAGATGAATGCAGCTCGTAAATTTTTTGAGGAAATGCCGGAACGAAATGTAGTTTCTTGTACTTATTTAATGATGGACTACTCTAATAACGGTGATCCGGAGGAGGCTATTGAGATTTATGGCAGAGTGAGGAGTGCAGGAGTTAGTTGCAATCAAAATTCATTTGCAACAGTGATTAGTTCATTTGGGACACTTGAAAATGAGTTACTGCGGCGTCAAGTTCTTGTCCGTGTTATGGTTTCTGGTTTCTGGTTTCTGATCTAAGGTTTCTTTTGCAAACGCTCTTATACACATGTTTGGAAGTTGTGGTGATGTAAAGAATGCAGAATGTGTTTTCTATCGGATGGCTGAATGGGATACAATATCATGGAACTCAATCATATCTGCATATTCCCAGAATGGACTTTGTGAGGAATCACTGAGAGTTTTCCATAAAATGCGTCTAGCTAACTTGAAACCAAATTCTACAGCACTGTCTTGTTTGGTTTCTTCTTTCAGTAGTGCGGGGAATGGTCTAGTTGTTAAACTCGGATTGGGTTCGATCGTTTGTGTCGCCAATACCCTTATTACTCTGTATTCTGAATCTGCAAGGTTTGAAGATTCAAATATGTTGTTTCTTGAAATGTCCGACAGGGATTAGATTTGATGGCACTCGGTGATGGCTTCCAGCGTTCAGAATGGTCACTATAGGAATGCACTAGAACTTCTGGCGGAGCTGTGCAGAACAAGCAAAATAAGAAATCACGTAACTTTTGCTAGTGCTTTAGCTGCATGTTCAGTCCCTGCAGATTTATTAGGGGGCAAAAATATCCATGCGTATATTATGCGGATAGGCCTTCATCAAAATTTGCTTATAGGTAATACACTAATAACCATGTATGGAAAATGTGGAATGATAAGGGAAGCAGAATGAATTATTGATATCATGCCAGAACGAAATGAGGTTACATGGAATGCACTTATTGGGGGATTCGTTGAAAATGAAGAGCCACAAGCAGCAATAAAAGCTTATAAGTCAATGAGGAAAGACGGAATCTCTGTAAATTACATAACTATAATGAGTATTCTTGGTTCTTGGTCGGCACCAAATGATTTTCTGAAAGTCGGGATGTCCATCCATGCACACATAGTTCTCATGGGAATTGGACAGGACGATTACGTGAAGAATTCTCTTCTCACGATGTACGCCAAATGTGGTGACTTCACTTCTAGTAATTTTATCTTTAACGAGTTTGCTAGTAAAACTGCTGTCTCGTGGAATGTTATGATTGCTACTAATGCTCATCAAGGCAATGGTGAAGAGGCTTTGAAATTATTTGTGAAAATGCATCGTTCTGGAGTTGAGTTTGATCATTTCAGCTTCTCTGGAGGGCTTGCCGCTAGTTCAAACTTGCCATCATTAGAAGAGGGCCAACAAATTCACAGCTTGATTATCAAGCTTGGTTTTGGTTCAGCCCTGCACGTTGCAAATGCAGCCATGGACATGTATGGGTAAATGTGGTGATATGGTTGACGTATTGAAAATACTTGCTGAACCAACCAGCCGATCAAGGTTATCGTGGAATGTACTGATATCAGGTTTTTCTAGACATGGCTACTTCAAGGAAGCCATAGAAAGTTTTCATGAAATGATTCAAATTGGAGAGTGGCTCCTATCTGCTTGTAATCATGGAGGCCTGGTCGATGAAGGTCTCACATACTTCTCTTCTATGGTGTCTGAATTTTGTGTCACACAAGGCATTGAGCACTGTGTCTGCATTACCGATCTCCTTGGCCGGTTAGGGAAGCTCAGTGAAGCAGAGAAATTTATAACAGAAATGCCAGTCCCACCAAATGATCTTATTTGGCGGAGTTTGCAGTAATCTGGAACTTGGCAAAAAAGCTGCCCAACATCTTCTGGAGTTGGATCCATCAGATGATGCAGCATATGTTCTTCTATCAAATGTGTGTGTGGTTAGCGGGAGATGGGAAGACGTGGATGATTTGAGGAGGAAAATGAAATGGCATAACATAAAGAAAAAACCCGCTTGCAGTTGGGTTAAGGTGAACAACAAGGGAAGTACATTTGGAGTGGCAGACAAATTTCACAGGCAGATCAGATTTATGAGAATTTGGAAGATTTGAAGCAAATAATCAGAGAAACAGGTTATATACCAGATACAAGCTTTTCATTGCATGATACAGATGAAGAGCAAAAAGAACAGAATCTTTTGAACCACAGCGAGAAGGTTGCCCTTGCATTTGCGTTGACGGATCAGTTATTAGAATATTTAAGAATCTTCGTGTTTGTGGCGATTGTCATTCTGTGTTTAAACATGTTAGTCAAGCTGTACAGAGAACGATTGTGTTGAGGGATTCATATAGGTTTCACCATTTCAGCGGAGGTAAGTGCTCTTGTGGTGACTACTGGTAATAAGTGCTCTAGCTCAAGAAAGTAGTCATTATGATAATGAAGTCAATTGTATCCATACTTCTTTGGCTGAATCGCCATTCACTTATATAATCGATTTTCCGTGTATCCAATGTCTGTGGTAGCCATTAAGACTTGAGCGCATGTCCTCGTATTCATAAGATATTGCAGTGAACCAATCCATGGTAGAAGCGTGGAGATGCAGAGGGTGCTTTCAAGCATTCCAACCTTTATCAGATGATTCAGATCTAACATTTCTTAACGTCCACACTATATTTAAGGTATATTCCTTGTGTTTTCCAATTATTATACAAGTATTGATATTCTTTGATAAAAATGAGAGTTAATTCTAAAATTTAACATGAAAAGGTTGGGATCAAAATTTAACATCTTCTCTAGGTGGGTTTTTAGGTTTTAGTTGAAATGGGTGTTTTTTATTCGTAATCTTGTACTAACGTTGATACTGTTTAAATTCCAGGGAGGTTTATGGCTTCTATTCAAGACTTTGCCCTTTTGGTGATGCTTCTGGCACTGGGCATGTGTAGATGACTTTTATTTTCCTTTTTTGTTTCTTCATTTTTCTCTACAGTGGGTTATGGGTATGTTTGCCAGCTGGGATTTTTTCAGGCTAGTCTGTGGTTAACTTATCCTCGTACTTGTGTGAATGAGGACATCTTGAGCCTAAATGTGTACTGTGTCTTTATGCTTGATCTCGTTGTGTTCATTTCTCAATAAAATCTTGAGGCTTTTTTTTTATTTTTAAAATTCTACATGTCTTTTATTTTAGGTTTTCAATCTCTTTTCTTTTCCGTTTATGTAATAACAAGCCTTATCTCCTATTCCTATAGTAACTACTGCAATTGATGCCATTTCCACAAAGGATTTTACGCTATCAAAATACTGTGAGGAATTGGGCAGCTTCGGCGAACATAGGCTGCAGGACTTTCTCTTCTTTCTTCACGTTCCCAGGACTCGAGGAGGCGCCTATTTCCACTGGTACATTTCTTACACATTCAGCAACTCTATAGCTCTATATATGTAGGCTGATTCTTTAATGATTTTGCTTTTCCTTTGTGTTACACAGCTTTTTGAGAAAACTGTATGCTAGTACTCATGAATTCCCTGTTCTTCTGACAAGCTGCGGTTTGACCCAAGGTAAACCCCAATTGTTTACTTCTAATTGTTACCTTAGGATAAAAAAAACTTATTTACTGCCAGTTGCCATCATAGTGATGTCATTTAATTTTCTCTTTGCAGCAAGCCAGATTGCTGGTCAATGATCACTTTTGATGACTATAGCATGATGTGCAACCTCCCGAAAGTGGTTACTATACTGCTAAAACCCATAGATCGTGTCTTTAGTGCTTACGATTTCTCATAGAGGTTGCAGCTACATTGATAGGAGGAATACGTCCAGAGAACAGTGGTATATTTGGTTCCCTACATGAGGGAAGCTCTATTCAAACGGGTAAGTTTCTTCGACTAAGTGATGTACTTTAGTAGTGATTGTGTTTCAATGGTAAATGCTGTTTATAAGTCAGCGTAGATTTTTGGCCTTCAAGGGCTACCTGTATATCTTTGTTCCTATTTTCTGTATAGGGATCCATAATTTTTGTAAACAACCATTCTCACTGTTGCAAGAATACTTGCGACTTGCTTTCTCCTAGTCTATTGACTATTTGTCATGTACACTTGCTATTTGTCATTTTCGTAAAACACTCAAAATGCGTACATCTTCGAACTCATCCTCGCATGCTATGGCTATTGAGTTTGCATATATTTCAAAAAAGTTGCATTTATAAACTAAGCTAATGAAATATATATTGTGAAAGAAAGGTAGATATGTTAAATCAAACTCTCAAATTTGCACTTTCCAGTCTAATCTCTAGAATAACTGTTTGTTTGATGTATCTGTTTTTGTTGCACATCATCAAAATGCCATTCTTTCCATGTCATATACTTAAATTGATGTGGTTATCCTAGAAGAATGACAACTAAATTTATCGCTCAGAGAGATGCTAGGAAACAGAGGTTTTATAAAGATGTCGAAGAAAGCTATGACTCGTACAACATCGAAGAGATTGTTATGCCGTTTACATGACTTTATCAACAACCCTGTAGCTCATGACATCATCCAGAATGGAGCCACTCTTCAGTTATCTTTGCCTTCTGAATCACTGCTTTGCGGCACGATGTGGATCATACAATTAAGGAAGTAGAGTGAGTTCATTATCCATGTTATAATTGTGGAATTCAAAAAATGAAACCTAACATCTGCCCCAGATACCTAGACTTAGTTGTGATAGTAAACGGGATTTTTTAACAGGTTGCTGGATTGACAAACAACTCTTTTTTATCAGAATCAGATGAAGTGGGTCACTGTGTCAGAAAATATCAGACTCTAGGCACTTACATGCTGGACATAGCAAAGGAAACACAGAATGGTCCTGACCATTAGGTTGCAATTGAATCATGTGTTTTTGTACTTCTTAAAGTTGGCAATTAATGTAGGTTCCCTGTGAATCTTGCAGAAGAGGCTCAGTGATATGCTGTGTGTTGGTCTTACTGAGGATCATTAAGAATCGGCAACAATGTTTGTGAACGTGGTTTGGACACAGATTCTGTCCCAGTTCGAAGGATTAAACTCCGATACAGTTACAAAACTGCTAAGAAAGTGAAATATCTTCATCAGGAACTGTTGATACGGCAAATGGAACTGTGAGACTTTTAAATAATATTTAGTTCTGATATAATCTCACAGTATAATGTTTTTCTCCTCTATTGTTGATGTTATGGAAACCTGTATCACTATCATGTCAGATGACTGTTGGAAAACTAATGGTATCACTATCAATATCCCACATTGAAGAACCTGTATTTCTTCGCATTCACAATCTATATGCAACTAAAGGTTATAGAGCTGACTCTGAAGGATGATCTCAGAAAAATGTTGGTTATCTGCAGTTTTCTGAATCTTGTGAAGTCACCGCAAAACAAGTGCAATTTAAAGTTGTAGAATCATTCATTGAATGTAAAAGTTGTAGAAAAATGTTTTACCTTGTTGTGATTGAGCATGACCTATATTGCTAGAAATCATCACCACAAAAACAATACTCGGAAGTCGTTCGAAATTTGTAAGCATGTTTTTGTGTACTTGAACTACAGCGAAGGCTTTCTTGTGGAAACTGTGTTTCATTTTATGTCATTCTTTTTTGCTCTTAAGATTCCCTGATGCATGGGTCTGTAGGAGTTGGTGTGACTGGAACCTTTAATAAAAAAATTAAGTAAATACAATCTGGCACTTCAATTCAGTACAACTCATTAGGCTTAGAAAAGAAGTGAAGCCTTCAACCTTTCTGCAAATGAACCCCTTCTAAGCAACAAAAAAAAAAAATCTGCAGAGAAATTTAACTCTCAAAAAGCATGTCTCAAATGAATTGGTAGGAGTTTGGATCTGTTAAGAAGGCACCTTGTCCAGAAAATCTAAGGTAAATTATGCTTCATAAAAGCATTAATGACTACTTTCGAATCGGATTGAATTCTCACCCTTAACTTCTGCTGTTCAATTGCCCATTTCAGAGCACGAACAGCAGCCAAAATCTCAGCCATGTATGTAGTTTGTAGATAACCCCATACTCCGGATTCCAAAACGTCATCTTTTTGAGAATCCTCTCTCCAAAATCCTCTCCATAACCGTTTTTTCCATAAAATTATCCAAGCCTAGTTTCTTCAAAAAAAAATCTTCTTCAAACCTAGATTTACTAGGATTAAATTTGATATATCAGATTTTCCAAGTAGATTTTCTGGACAAGGTGCCTTCTTAACAGATCCAATAAAAATCACTTTGTGATTAGGTTTTAAAATTTTATTTTTACATTATTGTTCTTCTGTTTTTGTTGTTTTAATGGCTATTTCATGCCTTGTCACAATTTCAATTCTAATCGCCATTAGGGCGTTTTAGTATAGCCTATGTGCTCTTAAACTGAAATCTAATAGGAGATTCAAAAATATCTTTGAAGACGATCGATTCCGACGTGACGATGATCAAGAATTATACAAAGAAGATCAATGGCTATTGGAATGGATCGTGAGTACAATGATTAGCGGAAACTGCTTTGACGGATTTCATCTCACTGAAGAAGAAGCCTCTGGAATTCAGATTAGTTTTTTCCATTTTATTTGGTTTCATATAGATCAAAGAATTCACATTATATATTGGTTGTATCAGTGTGCAATGTATTATGATTATGATGAAATAGAATGGTATGTTTATCTACCACTTCTGTTATGTAACAATCCAAACCTCAATTTGAATGAGGTAATCTAATAAATAATTCTAGGTTTTTTTAAAGCCCCTCTTTCCATAAAAAAGAAGAAGATAACCCCATACTCCCAGACTTAGCAAAAATGGATTCACCTATGTGATTTTTCTCTTGTGTATGATTTTTCTTGGGCTTGTCATGGGTAATCTTTGCTACAGTTTCCCCTTAAAGTGTTTTCCCCCTAAACAAATCAGCTTTCCCTATAACAAAAACCCTGAAGCCAAGTAACTGAATGTACAAGTTCATCCTAATCGTGATTGAGCACAACCGATGAGTGATTTACTATACTACGGTTGTTCCTAACCATCAAAGAAGGCATTGTGAGCACACGTTACTCAAAAAATGAAATAATGCATATAGTAATCCATGGCACGAAGTTATTGACATCATAATCTACCACAATCCATCCTAAGCTTTCAACTCGTATCGGATTAATTGGGCTTCTCATACATTCCCTGTGGCTGTATAAGAAGAGCGATTTTTTGGGGAACATGTTTTTTTTGGGGACCATTGTTCTATTTTGGGTAAGACATTTAGAAGTAAATCTGGACACCCCTTATCCAAATATTTTTATTAATACCAAAACTACCCTCTGATTAATGTATTCTTCCCCAAACTCAATCTCAAGTCGAAAATGGTGGATTTTACTAACCACAACCAGAGGAAGACTATTTGGGTACTCGGGTATACCTCAAACATAGTAAATGTTGCTTACAATGGTCAAAACTTTCCTAAAAATGTAAATTTTTAAGTAGATTTCGGCTAGGTCAAGAGAATTCGGTTACCTGATGTGAAGAACAGGTAGCCGAACATATGTGGAAGTGTAGTTTCGGTTACCATTTTGAAAGTCGCAGGTAACCGAACCCACTTTTAATGGAGGTTTTGCATAGTTCGGTTAACAAAATTCAACATGTATACGATTTTTTTTATAGGATATACAGAGTAATGTTCGGTTGGTTCGCAGAATTCCATCAAACAAAGTTCCCAACCGAACCTTCTGTACAAAAATAGTTTAATAAAGTGTTAAAGTTCGGTTGGTTCGCAAAATTCCATCAAACAAAGTTCCCAACCGAACTCAACATATGTGTTTATTGAGTAGAGTTCGGTTATCAATTTTTTTTTGCGAACCAACCGAACTCAAGATTTGTTGTTCTATACAAGAGTTCGGTTAGGGGACAAAATTTTCCAACTAACCTAACCAATCGAACACAATATGTTGGTTTTCAGAGAGGAGTTTGGTTACTTTTTTTTTTTTTTTTGCGAACCAACCGAACTTAGCATTTATGGTTCTATAGAGGAGTTCGGTTAGTTTTTATTATTTTTTTGCGAACCAACCGAACTTAGCATTTATGGTTCTATATAGGAGTTCGGTTACGAGAATTTTTTTTCGTAATAACCGAAGTGTTCTTTGTGTTCTTGGTTTCAGAATGTTCGGTTAGCAAACTAGGTATTTTTAAACTACTGCTAACCGAACAAGCTACTGTAACTTCCATTTAAACCCTATTTTGATGATTTCTACTCAAATTTTTCGATCAAAACGAACTAAAAGTGATGGGTTTTTCAATTGAACGAGTAACGTCACGGAAAAAGGGAAGAAAAAGAGAATAATTTTTTTTTGAAAACTAAAATTTTTCGTTGCCTCTCATCTCGTTCACGTTTTTGTTTATAATTATGGTTAATGATTTATTTAGATTAGATATAAATGGCTAGGTTTAGGTGGCTATTAGGTTAGTTTTAATTTAAATTAGGCTAAAGGGTAAATTAGTATTTTCCTAACTTTAGGACACCCCTTATAAGTATAGGGAGGTTGGCCTAATCAAACCATGGTCCCAAAACAAATGCATGGTCCCCAAAAAATCGTTCTATAAGAAGATGTCTAGTTTTTCAGTTGCAGAATGGTGATTCGCGTTGCCATTTGACGATACCTGTGATTTGGATATGCAAAAGCCCAAAACAAGAAATGTATATTCTAATAAGAAGGCTTCCATTTGAGTTAGACTTCAATAGGTAACAAGGACAACGACCACCAAGAAAATTCCCAACTTAAGTTTCCAACACCATGAATCATCTGCACTTATCGAAGTGTACCACTAGTCAAAATCAATGTTCAGTATACAACCATCACAGGGTAGATACTAAACACAAATCAACCTTTGCACCCTTACTTAGTCTAATCCACAACTTAGCATTTTTCTTATTATTCCACCAAAATTTACTTTGGATGGAATCCATCTTATTAGTAAGGGTTTTAGGCATTGGAAACACAGACATATGATGAGAAGCAAGAAAACTAATGACATACTGAGTAAGAACAATTCTTTCAGGATGGCTTAGGAACTTAGATTGCCAAGGTTCAAAGTATTAAGCAAAGACAGTCAAAAACGATAACAGCTTTCTGTAGTTGAATATAAGACTGCTTCTGCGACGGTTCGTTGTGGGTCGAAGTTCTTCGTGTTCTTTGCGACTGTTCCGTGTGCGTCTTATGTTCTTCGTGTTCTTCAGCTCCGCACCAGCAGAAAACAGCAGCAGGTAGCTTTCTGTTCGTATTGATTTCTCACTCCTCAGACCTTCTCAGCCCCCCAAACTCTCAACACCCCTTCTATATGACCCAACCCATCTATTTATATCAAAAAGAGTGATTAAATCTCTCCAAAATCTTTCGAAATCTCTTTCTTTCTCTTCACGGCAAAGTTGCGGCAATTTCTTG
>JAJJMB010012509.1:1655205-1679938 GCA_023531105.1 Papaver atlanticum
GTAGGACTTATACCCTTAATGTCTGCTATGGTCCATCCTAAAGCTTCCTTGTTGTTTTGAAGGACGGTTACTAACCTACTTTCCTGATCACTATCCAAGTTGGATGCTACAATCACAGGTAAAGATTCAGCTTGGCCCAAAACACATACTTCAAGGTATCTGGTAATGGTTTAAGGTCCAACTTAGGAGGCTCTCCTAACGAAGGAACTAGAGTAGACTCAAGAACTGGTAGTGGTTTGAACTTAGATTTCCAAATTTTTCTAGTGTCCAACAAAGGGGTTGAATCTAACAAAGCATTCACCTCATTAATCACATTATCATCATCAAAATCAATCCCAAAGTGGGCTAGGCATTTCTCTAGTGGATCTTCTAACAAAGTGTTTGGTAATGACTCCTCAACTAATGTTCCTATCATGTTGACCTCTTCTATGCTCGAGTCATCTAGTTCAGAGGGTAGCTTACTAATATGAAAAATGTTCAGCTCAATGGTAATGTTACCAAAAGACAGATTCATAATACCGTTTCGACAGTTGATAATCGCATTGGATGTAGCTAAAAACGGGCGACCTAGAATTACCGGTATCTGGTTCTCTGGATCAGGGACAGGTTGGGTATCTAGGATAACAAAATCCACTGGATAAATAAACTTGTCGACCTCAATAAGAACATCCTCGATCACACCACGAGGAATTTTTACGGACCTATCAGCTAACTGAAGTGTTATCTGGGTAGGTTTCATCTCACCAAGTCCTAGCTTAAGGTACACATGGTATGGGAGTAAGTTCACACTGGCTCCTAAGTTAAGCAGCGCTTTCTCAACACGGTATTTCCCTATTGTACAGGCAATGGTAGGGGAACCTGGGTCTTTATACTTAGGAGTAGTAGTATTCTGAATAATAGAAATCACATGACTAGCTAGGAAGGCTTTATTATGGACACCGAGCTTAAGCTTTCGCATACACAAGTCCTTAAGGAACTTGGCATAAGGAGGAATCTGCCTAATTGCATCTAATAATGGAAGGTTGATAGTTACCTGCTTAAAAACCTCAAAAATGTCATTAAAAGTGGACTCCTTCTTAGTTGGCACCAGCAATTGTGGGAATGGGGCTCTGGGAACAAAGTTTGGCTTATCAGGGGCCTTATTAGTCTCCTTAGAGGTTCCATCAATCTCTTCAGCTTCTGATTCAGAAGGGTGAACTACAGCATGTTCACTATCAGGCATGGCAACCTTATTGTCTATTTCTCTACCACTCCTAAGGTTTTTGATTGCATTCACATGATCAGATGATCTTCCTCTTATTTCATGAACTCCTCTAGGATTAGGTTGAGTTTGACTAGGAAAACTCCCATTATCTCTCTCACCTAGAATCTTAGCCATTTGACTAACTTGAAGTTCTAACTTAGCAAGAGACTTGGCATTATGTTGAAAATTCTGCTTGGTTTCCTCTTGAAAACTAGCCTGGTTCTTTAGTAATACTTCTTGGGTCTTTACGAACATGTCCTGGCTCCTTTTTAATAAACTAAGAGATTCCTCTAAGCTAGTTATTATATTCTCAGAAGGGTTCTGGAGCTGGGCTTGACCTGAAGGGTTCTTATTATAACCAAAACCTGGGGGGAAGCTGAGAATTACTAGATTGGCCTTGACTCTGTCCTTTAGACCAAGAGAAATTAGGATGGTTTCTCCAACCAGGGTTGTAGGTCTCTGAGTAGGGGTCAAACTTCTGACGGTTTTCAAATCTAGCATTGTTATAGACAGCATGGGCTTGCTCTTCACTATCCTGACCTTCCCAAAACGAGTTACTGGGTTCTATCCCACAAATAGAGACTTGAGAGGTTCTAATCCTATTATCAGGATCAACAAAAGACCTATGTTTAGATTGATTCAATTCCAAAGCTTCTAACCTTCTAGACAAAGCAGTAAACTTAGCATCAGACCCAAAGCCTGTATCAACCACATTGGTGCTACTTCTATTGATCAAGAGTCTTTTAGTGGGTTCAACACAAGACTTCCACTGTTGGGATTTTTCAGCGACATCTTCTAAGAAGGAAAACGCATCATTAGCATTTTTACTAGTGAACTCACCAACGCACAAAGACTCGACCGTGGCTTTGGTCGAATAGTCTAAACCATCATAAAGAATCCCTACTAGTTTCATTTTGTCAAACCCATGGTGAGGACATTGGGATAAGAGATCATTGAATCTCTCTAAAAACCTATAAAGAGATTCTCCCTCTTATTGAACACTAGTACTAATTTTCTGCATAACAGCTGCAGTTTTATGCTTAGGGTAGAATTTAAAATAGAAGGCATCAATAAGTTCCTGCCATGTTTTTATGGATTCAGATGGTAGGTTGTTCAGCCAGGTCTTGGCTTTATCTCTCAAGGAAAAGGGGAACATCCTAAGTTTCAAGACTTCTTCACTAAGGTCTTTAATATTAATTGTTCCACAAATTTCTTCAAAGTCCCTAATGTGAAAGTAAGGGTTTTCATCATATTTTCCTAAGAATATAGGGATCATCTGAAGAATACCAGGTTTCAACTCATAACTAGCCGTAGAGGATGGCAACTTAATGCACGATGGTCGGGTTGTCCTAGTTGGGTACATGTACTCCTTCAAAGTTGTCATTGTTGGCACAGTAAAAATCCTAGGTGTGAATTCCTCACTAAGACTTAAATTCTCAAAATTGAAGTTTCCAAAAACAGGGCTCTCCAAAGAAGAGTCTTCGAGCTCCCCGTCTTCAAAAGAAAAACCTCTAGGCTCGTCACTAATCAAACGGCCAAAAGTGTCTCTTTTCCAAGCACGCTCACTAATGGACTTGAGCGATTTTTGCATACACTAAACTAAGAAAAATAAAAAAAATAAAAATAAAAATAAAAATCCTAAAGAAGGGAGGTTCTAAGCAAACACACAGCAGGCTGACTCCACCAAAACAAACCTAAAAATTTCTAGCAAACAACAAGCATGATGGCTCCACTTAGATTGTTTCTAGACCAGCTTCTAATCCTTCGAAAAGGAATTCGTTACAATCTAAGCAAACCTCTCTGGATCGATCCGAATAAAGTGAGTCGAAGAGAAGTAGGGGAAGCTCAGAGGAGCTTTGATACCCCCACCTCTTTGGCAACGCTTCCCTGGGTTACAAGGCGGCTCTAATCGACTTACAGTAATCTTCCTGAACTTCAAAGTATGCTTAAAAGAGCAACCAATATTTTTCGAACGACTTTCCTATTAAGCGCGTTACCTTATAGGTCTCGTTCTAGTCAATATTTTAGGCTTGGGTTCGCGTAGGATATGTTTTCCTAAGGCGGGCAAGAAGAGAACGGTGATGAAATACGAACCCTTATCTTGTATGGCCAGTCCTTGCCCTTTACTAGGAAATTAAAGTCCGTATTCAGTCCTCAACATATATTCACCTTAAGGAAGACAGTAAACCCGCTGACAGGGGATTCGCCGGTGTTTCGAAAAACTTACCTCCCGTACCAGACGGGCGAAGAACCGCTGAAGTCGACTCGGGCCACGACTCCTATGTCATGTACGAACCCGAGGGGCCGAGACGATATAGTAATCGTCGTCCTTCCCTGCAAACAGTTTATATTTAAAAACTACCCTTCCGTAGGGTTTAAAAATAAAATAATAATGTCCAAAGTTGACAGTTCAAAGTCCAAAAATAAAGTGCCAAAGAAAAAAAAATAAAAAAATATTACAAAAATAAAAGATATCCTAATACAATTTCTAAAAAATAAAATCTAATGAAAATCTAAGAAATAAAAAATAAAAAAATAAAAAAAAAATCTAAAAACCTAATAAAAAAAATATTCTTTGTCTTTGTTTTCCTTTTCTTTTAGCTTTTATCTTTGGCTCCTAATCTCTTAGTCACCAAAGTCTTTGGCTTAAATTCTTTTCGGTCTAAACTCCAAACCTGTAGCACAAAGAAATATACCCAAAGAAATGTAAAATAGAACAAAGAGAAAATAATAAAAATCTAAAAACTCTAACTTAAAAACAAGTCCGCGTCGGCGGCGCCAAAAATTGATCGAATTTTGAATAGTGGTAGTAATAGGTTCGTAAGACTTGTGAAAGCAATTGATTTTAGGCTTATTTAAACTAAAAATAGAGAAAATATAATTCCAAATTTGATTTCAAGATTGAAAATAACCAATACACTAGATTCCACTATTACACATGAATGAATGATGGTAAAAATTCCAAAACTCTAATTATTTTTAAAATCTCTTTTTCTTAATTCACAAATGATCAAGCATATTCTCAAACATTAATTATATCCCTTAAGCATAGATTATCTAACCAAAGTATAACCTATCTAATTGAATCACAACTAATTAGGAAAAATTATGCAAACAATTAAAATTCTACAAAGTAGTGATTGAGCGAATTATAAAATACAAATTAGAGAAAAATAGAATAGTTACAAATTATTCATGCATAAATAGCTTCCTCCGTGCCTTGATTATGTGAGAATTAGCTCATCATTATCATGGAAACATGCTAAAAATTCATCTTTATTAATGCTCAAAAATGGTTCACAAATGATGAAATGGGAGAAAAAATGAAAAAAACCGGGTTTTGTAACACTTATATTTGTTACAAAATCAGTTGTTACAGAGAACGATAAAGGAATACCGTCACTGGCACTGTTGAAGAACGACGGTCTTTAAGGGTCTTATGTTCTTCGTACCTTCTTCACCAGCAGAAAGCAGCAACTTCCTGTAACTTTTTTCTCTCGATTTTTTTATGCTCTAAACGTCTCCCTATTCTCCCTTCCCCCTCTCTGCTACTCCACCACACCTTATATACTCCTTCAGACACCAAAATCATGTGTCATAACTCCATATAATCTTCCATTACTCGGCAGTGAATGAAAATCTTCTCGGGAATATTTTCTTCCCTTTCTTCTCTTCTCACGCTGATTTCTCTTGCCAAAATACTCCCAGCACATCCAGAAGTGGTCAAACATGCATCAGGTACACGAAAACCTCTCAATTACACATTCAGAACTCGGAATGGAATAACCAAAACCCGAGATACTCTGTCTTCTTCCACGCGAGAATCTAGACAAATTTATCCGAAAAAATAAGCCAAACCAGACTTTTTAAGACCAGTCACATCATCCCAACAATTTCCAGCCATTGAGTCTCATGAAATCACTTCAAATTCTTGATTCTAAAATCTACCAGTTAACTGCTCCATTTTCCCGCCAAAAACTCAAATTTTGAAATGTAGAGGATGAAGTGCCCTGATCCAAAACACGGGCGCCTTTAACATCTCGGCTGCCTTGGGGGGTGCCCTTATCCATTTTAAGGGTGCCTTTAGTAATTTTGGTGGGTGCCTTTAACACTTTTTCTGGGGTGTTTCCAACATTTTTTCGGGGTTCCTCCGGTGTATTTCTGGGGTGCTTCCGGTGCATTTCTGGGGTGCCTTTAGTACTCTATCCTGGGGTGTAAAACACCACTTTTCGAGCCAATTTTGCCGCAAGAGCTTATCCCTAGAAAAGACTCAAAACAACTTTATTAGAAATAAAATGAGTCCTAGATAATGTAGTTATGGGTGAAAATGCGTCACACTTATGTGCTTATCAGTATGTAAGATTTTATCTTCGTCAAAGAAATTAGTTTCCAAGGATTTGTCAAGACCACTAGAGAAAAGAGTATGGTCTAAACATTTTTATAGACAGGGCTCAATGAATTCCGTTCAAAGAGGACATGGTAGACAGATTGTTGTTCACCGCAGCACAACTTGATTGTGTTGTTTGGTGTGTCTTGTCTCATGTGCCTGATCAAAAGAGACAAGATTATGCACACCTCCAGCTTTAGGAAAAGAATGTTTTTGTTTTCTCTCTTTTCTTAGCTTTGCTGTGTTTTGAAATCCTGGAATTCATTCCGCTTTTCATATCTAATTGATATTGGAAAAGACTTTCCTGTTTAATCAATAAAAGGGGTTAAATTTGACAATTCTTCCTTTTATAGGGTATGAGTTGTGCGTACGTGAATCCTTTAAGTGTATAAAGATTTCGTAACCATACATTCCTTTTTCCTTCCCTGGAACTTTTTTTTATCTTAAGACTGCTTGTTGAGACTTAAGTTGTGATTTCCTCTCACAAACTCATACGCATATGGATACTCCAAGCATCATGTCTTCTGATGGAAAAGATGTTAATATTATTGTTAAGCCATCAATCATGAAGGAAAAGGAAAGATCTCCATTACCTCCAACTTTGAAAAGAAAAAAAAAAGGAATGTGAGGAAGCCAAGAGCTGTTCCTTCAAATTCTCAGAAGTTTTCTGATGTTCTTGAAGAGTTAAAGGAGGCAAGAAAGGAGATTCAAAAAATAAAGGTTTTTGTTTTGAGAACTCTTGAGATTCAGAAGGCCCTGGTTCGACGTCTTCAGTCTAGAAGGTTTGTTGGAATGGACTCCTTTCTTCACGAACCATATGTTCCTATGGCTGTTGACGACAAAGAGTTCAGGGACGATAAAGAATTTTTTAGAGGTCTCAATGTCTAGGAAACTTCTCATGAGAATTATATTCTTGTGTTTTTAAGAAGAATAACTAGATTTTGGAATAACCATTATTGTGATTACACATAGCTATGTCCAACGTTTTCATCTTTAATGTTTTTAGATTTATTTATTTAAATTCTAAAGTTTGTTTAAAAGATGATTTTGCAGTATTAATCTTTATGGCTTTATATATTGCAATTTGTTATGGGATATGTGTGTTTGCGTCTGTGCACTATGATTGTCCAATACATGGTCAAGAGTTAAGTCTTTTGTATGTCGATATGCAAGTATTGATAAAAGATTGAATGAACTTTTGACAGACAAAAGTTAAGCCTTTTATATCATTATGTAAATATTGATGGAAGAAAGGATGAACTTTTGTTTACAAAGATTATCTCTATTGTATGTCATTGTGCAAATAGTGATGAAAGATAGAATGAATCTTTGTTTATTCCGCATTATTGATCTTCCCTGATCCATATTTTATGTATATACTGTGTGGCTCCGTAAGTTCTCTTTTGTTGAGCATTTCCAATAGAATTAATCATGGGTTCTCTTGTGGTTAATTTAGTTGAGTATTTTGGATACAAATTCATGTTTCATGTGATTTGTAATGTCCAAAGAAATCCTTCTTTTCTTGTGAAAGTAAGGTCGCTCTTGTTGTTCTTTCGGGAATGACATTTAATGGGGGAGAGTTCTTTTTGAACTTGTGCTTTATTGCCAAATCTTTGTGGGGAGTGCGGCTGTGGAATATTGTAGGGGTTATCTTGTATATTTATAAACTCCTTGATGAATGCATTTAGTTTCGGCTATATGATTGCATCTAAAAAGTTGATATGTTCTTTCTTTTGGTCATGAAATGTCTCTATGGAAATTTCATTAGGATCCCACTAGTTTTCGTACCTTTGCAAATTTTATTGACAAAAAGGGGGAGAATTAATGTGTAGTTCACACTACAAATACATATGGTTTTAGGATCATTATGTAAGGGGGAGTGGTTTCAAAGTGAGATGGAGTATTGACTAAGGGGTAGTGATACATATCACCATAGTATTGTTGTCGAAGTTGTGATACAATTGAACTTTGATGCCGTGTAATGATACTATGACACTGTGTAAACATGATTGAGAGCTTTTGTTTTCTCATTATTATGGCTACGTATTTTCAACAACGATGATGCTGAACTTACAGCCTTTGGAATCATTGGAGTACTTGGAAGTGACGAAGATTTCGAGTAATATTGAAGAACCAAGGAGATCATGCATGTGGGAGAGAAGCTGCAAAGTTTATTTATTTTGTATTCCATATGTATTGATAGTTTTGTCGCTAAAATTAACAAAGGGGGAGATTGTTAGAGCATTGCTTGGTCGAACTCGCAAGCGTTGCTATCTCAATCTTGTTGTCAAGTTTAGTTGCCAAAACTATAAGTCTTGATTTCTAGTCTACTTCTAGCTAAGTCTCGGACTAGGATAGAAAGTGTAGTTGAGCTCTAGACTCCACGGCGTTCATCATACAAAGACGAAGAACTACTCAAGGAACTGGTGGAACGTCATCGACTATAAGGTATATGGAGAATTGAACTTATCTATCTCTCAAAAAGTCTATCTACTCTATCTCCTATCTTGAGAAAAAATTCGCATTGCTATATAGACTTCGATTATACACATTTTCTATTTCGAGCCGAGTTCGCTTATCTATTTCTCGAAGTATGTGTTGGTAAGCTTTCGCTTTTTCCAAGTTCATCTTTACAAGTGACGAAAGTCATGTTGATTATTTCAATATCTTGAAAATTGCTTTGATGAAAAATAGTGTGTGAATAACCTCTATTTAACATCCTCTAAGAATGTTTCAATGGTTGAAATAAAGAGTTTATAACATGTAACCATCTTTGGATATAAGCATTTAATTTGTTCGCGCATTAGTGTATAAGTCCAAAACCGGGAACCAAATGTATGCATACTTGTGTGTGTACTAAATGGTTGATGGAGACTTGGTAAGTATGCGTGTCCGTACGCATACTGGCGGAAGTTCACGACCGTGAATTTCTGTTGAGTTTTGAAATCAAAACCAACTCAATCCGGTTACCAAAGTATGCGTACCCGTACGCATACTGGCGGAAAGTTCACGTCCGTGAATTTATGCTGAGTTTGGAAACCAAAAAAAACTCAAATCCGGTTACTTAAGTACGCATACCCGTATGCATACTTAAGTGTGTTACTTTCTAAAATTGGTTTGTTCATGAACTAAAACATTTATAAATTAAGGAATGCAATTTGCAAACCGTGGCTATAATGTTCATGAATCGATTTGAGTGTATCAAAACCTATTTTGCTTCGATTGTGTCTTGTATACTTCTATGAGATCTAAGCAATTAAACAACTCTCTAACTAGTTCTTTTGAGTCATTTGAATTAGTTATGGTGAAGATAAAAATGGTTTATATGAAAGTGCTCATATGCTAACCATTTGGTTAACTACTTTTGAACCAACTAGGTGTACACGTTTAGGTAAGGTTACACAAACCTAAATGGACTTGCATTTCATTTGTGTAACAATCGAAGTTCGATCTAACGGTTGAAAGATATTAGCTTGAATCTAATCAGTTTTTCATCTAACGGTGAATATTGAATGCTTTGTTACCAAGGTAACTTAGATTGCAAACCCTGATTCGGAGACTATATAAAGGAGAACTCTAGCAACTGGGAAACCTAATCCCCACACCTCATGTGTGATACTAGTTGTATAAGCTAGATTTGATTCTCCTTTAACCTTAGGTTTCTACCGAGACCCTGTAGGTTAACGACTTGAAGACTTCATTGGGATTGTGAAGCTAGACCCAACTATTTTCTCTGTAGTTGCGTGATATGATCTTGTTGTTTCTATCGTGATTGAGTGCAATCGTAAGATTGGCTTGAGATTAATTTCTACGATAGGAAAGATAGAAAAGTAGTCACAAACATCTTCGTCTCATCGTTTGTGATTCCACAATATCTTGTTTCGCTAGTCGATTAAGATTATTGTGAGGTGATTGATAATTCTAGGATGTTCTTCGGGAATATAAGTCCGGGTTATCGATTGGTTCCTGTTCACCTTGATTTATCAAAAGACGGAAAAAAAAACTTGTAGGTATTTCTGTGGGAGACAGATTTATCTATTCCTGTAGACTTTTCTGTGTGATACAGATTTGTTTATTAAAGTCTTCGACTTTGGGTCGTAGCAACTCTTAGTTGTGGGTGAGATCAGTTAAGGGAATCAAGTACGTAGTATCCTGCTGGGATCAGAGAAGTTAGGAGCGCAACTGTACCTTGGATCAGTGTGACATTAATTGGGGTTTATCTACAGTCCAGACCGAAGTTAGTTTGTAGTAGGATAGTGTCTGTAGCGGCTTAATACAGTGTGTGTTCAATCTTGACTAGGTCCCGAGGGTTTTCTGCATTTGCGGTTTCCTCGTTAACAAAACTTCTGGTGTCTGTGTTATTTCTTTTCCGCATTATACTTTGTTATATAATTGAAATATCTCAGGTTGTGCGTTGAATCAATCAATTGGTAAATCCGACCTTTGGTTTTTGATTGAAATTGATTGATACTTGAACATTGGTCTTTGGTACCGTTCAAGTTAATTTCTCTTGTATTCAATTAGACTCGTAGATTTCTATTTGCTTGAGTTTATTGAATCAAGAAATTGAGATATAACTCTTTGATATACTTTTTATTAAGATTGAGTATGACTGTCTAGTTGATTCTCTTAAAAGTATATTGGAGTAAGTCCATACAGATTGCTAAGAGAATATTGGGTGAGGTTGTTGTACCCCCACTTTTTAAAGTTTTGGCAACTAAACTTGAGATAGCAACACTTGCGATTTCGACCGAGCAGTGCTCTAACGAAGACTGTAAGAGAACTACATAGAAATGGAACAATCGTTCAATAGTTACTAACATCAATTTCAAGGGATGATGTCTTCATTTGTTCTTCAATAAATATTCAAGTCTTCAGTGAGTAACTAGAATTTGTCTCAACATTTCTGTGTCCTAAGCCTTACCTAACGAATTTAACTTTTAAGCAACTCAAGCGGTGAGTTTTGGGACTAAACTTGACAACCAAACTTGACATACCAACGCCTTGTAGTTTCAACCGAGCAATACTATAACGATTTGAAATTCAAACCAAACCAGACATCTTTTGCGAAAGTACGAGTTAAAAATAAATGAGCACAGGTTTTAAATTTTTGTTATTAAAACATGTTTTAGAAAACCATGAAGCTTTTAAATTTAAAGGTAGAACATTTGTTACTATATTCCGGACAAAGATCTTTACTCTTGGTAACGTTTGAATTTTCGAAACTTTGACCCAAAATTTATGATTGTTTTGAGTCCTTGCACTGGAAAAAAAATTATATGCAAATTTAGTGGTGAATTTTTCATTTTTAGTACCCAACCATTTCAATCTATTTATTCTACTATCAGTTTATGTAAATCGATTTAACATTTCTAGCAATATTGGGTACAAAATGAGTATTAAATTTAACTACATCCCAACTACCAGAACGATGTATAACTGATACCATTACTATGTACATTATATAAAGTCCTAACACTAGGTCACATATGATATGATAATATATTTTTATATTCTTCTCTTTCAACGCAAAGTTTGTTTGAAATTTAACCAAGCTTCTAAAAAAGAGAGAAAAATCTAAGGGAGGCGACCGCCCTAATCGGAGATAGACGCGACCAAAGGTCGGATGAAAACCAAATAAATATCACTGGGTCACAACCAAGTTCGGCGATCCAATTAAGTCAACAATCACACCCGCTCAAAATGTAAAATTTTGGACAACAAATTGTGTCTATGTTCGAATTCCAACTGACACTGTTAGAGCATAACTTGGTTGAACCCACCAAGCGTTGGTATGTCAAGTTTGGTTGTCATATTTTAGTGAATCAAAGTTCAATTAAAGAGTCGCTTGATTATGTACTAGAGATAACTTCATATAGGTTAGGCTAGAAAGATTAGGATTATGAGACATACAAGTATTACTCGAAGACTTGAAGAATGTGAAGAAGTAACAAGCTACATCGACGACATCATCCTTCCTCTTGAGGTTAGTAATATTGTGACTTGAACTGTTTCATTCCTAACATATCTTTCAAGTCGAGCTATATTGAAAACATAACTGCGAAGCTGTAAATGATTATACTCTAGTAGACATAGTGTTAAGGAATTAGAATACGAATTATAGCACTTATCTTTTGAACTTCGTATATAAGACATCGCATAATCGTATGAATGCTATTGTGATAATGTGTATGGGTATGGGTGAAGATTTCGTCCTAGGAAACAATGTTTACATTCGTTTAAAGGAAGTACATTCATGAACTTGTTTTATGAATCGAAAGGGAAATCGTTGGATTATTGGTATTGTTATTCATTGCATATCTTTGGATTACCAATATGTGTGAGTTAGTAGAACCGATCATAACTTGTTATGTATCTTGGTAAAACTAGTCACAATGCCTGAATTATGTATTGGTATGACTTTTATTAGTGTAACCGATCCTAAGTAATCACCTAAGATGGTATGATCGATATTTGTAATTGGTGTGACCGATCCTAGTAATTGGTGTGACCGATCACAAAAGAATGTGTAATCGATCCTTATAATTGGTGTAACCGGTCCTGGTAATTGGTGTAACCGATCCTGGTAACTGGTGTGACCGATCACAAGTAATACCATGAGAATATGGTTACCAGTCCTGGTAATTGATGTAACCGATCCTGGTAACTGATGTAACCGGTCCCAGTAACCATATTAAGGTAGAACCGATCCTTGTGTTTGGTAGAACCGTAAACCCATGATTAGTGTATTGATATGATCAATCACATAGTTCTTGGAAATCAGATGAACCAGTTCTAAACTTGTTTGGAAGTGTGGTATAATCGGTTCCAAGATTGTAAATATGAAAAAGGATTTACAAAGAAATAAGATGTCGACATACTTTGAACATGTTCAGTAATTCTTATCTTTTATTGTTCAAAGATATTCCTTAATAACTCAAGGAGATCCCGGACCGAAATAAGTTGAGAATCTTTTAATTAAAGTTGTTAATTTTATATGCTTTTATTTACCAGCAATTAAAATGCATATCTCTGGAAAATAAAAATTGGTAATGTGCATTTACTAATTGGATATTTTCTAGTAGGATTTCGGTTATATTTGGACATAGCATTTCCAGGAATTATGAAAACCATTTTGGGAATATATTGCATATCTTAAGAATATTTCGGTTTTGGAAATTCCTTGGTGTCCAAACTTCCTTGGTCTATAAATACTCAAGTTTTCATTTCGAGCAAACTATCCTAAGAGCCAGCAAAACTACCTTGTTGTGTTGTTACTGGTGGAGCCATCTATTCGGAGAGGAAAGTACCCTAATTAGGCGAAATCTCTTACGACCGCTCGTTTAAAGACTTCTGTGGGGATCAAGAATCTCTATGAGTACCGTTGGTGGGAAACTAGATAATTGCAGTATTATTAGTTTTCGATTTGATTTGATTGACTAACGGTTGTTGAACTTTGATTGTACCTAGTTTGTTTATTCTTGAGAATCTTCTCTTCTGATATAAGATTCACTCAAACTAGATCGAAGTATCGACGGGATCTTTAGAACTGTTTGTAGATCTAAAGACGTATTGTGATAATCCATTGTTAACAGACTCCGTTCTGTGTGTGGTTGATCACAAGAGATTCAAGTTGTGGTGTGTATGTGTTTATTGAAGATTTAAGAAGATTTGAAGACAAAGAAGATTTCTTATTGGTTTCATAATCTTTGGTGTGCACAAAACTTGATCGGCTGGGATCCAACTATAATCAGTTTATCTTGATAGACTTGATTGATTAGTTACGTAGATCGGCATCAGTATTTAGTATCTTGGTAGATCCTATTATTGATTGCAAAATCTAAACTCGTCTACTTTGGTAGTTGTTGGTTAGATAGATCTAAACCCGACAAAGGAGTTTATTGGATTAAACAGAAGAGACTTTGTCTAACTCATATCACTGAGATTGAAGAGAGTGGTTACCGAACAGATTTGTTGTTCCTTTACTGTTTTGAATACGAACCAAAGGAATTGTTCCAGTGCGTGCAATTATTGAATGTCGGAAGCGCGGGGATACTGAAGAAACTAGGTGAACTATAGGTTTAGTTGCTTGGTCTCAACTATACGAAGTTGGTGTGATTTTTTATAGCGGCTTAATTCTGAGAGTATTCAATTCTGGACTAGGTCCTGGGGTTTTTCTGCATTTGCGGTTTCCTCGTTAACAAAATCTTGCTGTGTCATTTACTTTTTTTTTCCTCAATTATAATTGTTGTTATTATAATTTAAAGTAAATTACACAACGTTAACTCCGTATTACTTGATAGTGATTCTATAGAGTTTGGTTGAGTCCTAACCTATTATCAAGTAATCACACTTTGATTGTTGTATTGTCTCGATCTCGTATCCATAGATGATCACACAAAGTGTGAATATCGATTCGTTGTATTGTCTTGACTCAGTCCATAGACAATCACTTTCGGTAAGAGAACTTATAGGTGGAAAAGTTTAAGATTGTGGTATATTTGGGTACCTGATGGTATTTCAAAGTTGTTGTAGTAAAAGATTCGTTGAGACTTGTGAAAGCAGTAGATTTTAGACTTATAAAACTTAAAAATAAATAAAACTTGATGCAAAATTGATTTCAAGATATTAAAAATAACCAAGACACTGATTCCACTATTACACATGAATGAATGATAGTAAATAATCCAAAACTCTAATTATCTTTTAAGTCCCTTATTTCTTAATTCACAAATAATCAGGCAAATTCTCAAATATTAATTGTATTCCCTAAGCATAGATTATCAATTGACTAAACAAAGTATAACTTATCAAATTGAATCACAACTGATTAAGAAAATTATGCAAACAATTTAGAACTCTGCGAAAGAAGTGTTTGAGTGAATTATTAATTATAAATTAGAGAAAATAAAATAATTACCAATTATTCATGCGTAAATAGCTTCCTCATTGCCTTGGTTGTGGGAGAATTAGCTCATCATCATGTTGGAAACATGCTCAAAAGTTGATTTCATTGCTCAAAGTGTTTACAAATGATGAAAATGGGAGAAAATGATTAAAACCGGGTTTGTAACAATTATATTTGTTACAAACCAAACTGTTAAAGAGAACGATAAATGTGTACTGTCACTGACACTGTAGTATAAACGACAGTTCCTTGTGCGTGTTATGTTCTTCATATGTTCTTCACCAGCAGCAAACTATACTTCTGCAACTCTGTTTTTTTTTTTTGGCTCTGTGATGTTCTAAACTGCTCCCCAAACTCTCTGTCAACCTCTATACTTCCCCAGAACCATATATATACTCCTAGGACAAAGAATAATGTCTCATAACTCCACAAAATCTCCCATAACTCGACAGCAAAGAAAATTATTCTCGGGAATATTTTCTTCCCTAATTTATCTCCTCACACGTTGATTTTCTGCCAGCACACTCTAAACAGGTCCATACACGTTCCATAAGCAGTGTAACAAGCTTTATACTCGTGCAAACTTTCCAAAACAACATCACAGAGCATCCCGAGTATCCTCTCGCCTCTGTTTTGCCTCACTCGAAAATACTGTCAATTCTAATCGAAGCAAGCAACCATAAAACGCCTGCTATGCTCAATCAAGTCATCCCAATCAATCTCGTCCATTGAGTCTCTCTAAAACATCTCCAAAACTCGATCCAAAGTTCTGTTCTTCCGCTGCTACTATTTCCCGCCAAAACTGAAAATTCAAAAGATGAAGATGATGTTTACCCCCTATCCAGAGTAGGGGTGCGAATAGCCATGGGGTGTAAACAGTAACAAAGGTGCCCCTTAGTAATTGAGGTGCCCCTTATCCAAAACTGGGGTCCATTTAGTAGCTGTCCTCCGTGGGTGCCCTTAACAACTTTTCGAGCCCAATTTTCCAAAAATGTTTATTGCCCAAAAATACCTACAAACACACAAAACGCCATAATAAGTACAAAATCGAGTGCCAACAATACAGAAAATTGAGGACAACTTAGACACAAAAATGTGTCTATCAGTACCCTCGTCTTTTCAGACACAGTTGAGTAGATACCCGTGATACCTGTTGAAGATCAATACGCATATTCAATGGTTACCTCATTTCCTATGAGTACCGAGGATTGAATGTTATCAATCCCTAAACTAAACTATCAGAAAAATAAGTATTTATTTTCTCTCGGTTTCATGTTTACTAGTTAGCGTCATCCGAATTTATATTTTGTATGTTCTTAGTTAAATCAAGGTCGTACAAAATTTAAATTAGATGACATTGTTATAGAGTTTAAATGTCCCCTAACATCAAAAATTATGAAATCCGTTTATACTCGCGAATTGAAATCAGAAGTACCATACTATTGCCGAAAAGAATTTTTCATAAGAGATATGAAGTTGGAAATATGACAATCTTTATTTTTTATTTTCTTATCTTAATCCAGAGTTATTTCTCCAATAGATATATGTTGATGATAACGAAATACCAGACTTACGAATTTAACGAGCCCCTAACTCGGTTCATACGCACCGAAACTTTGTAAAGTGTAGTTCATAAAATTGGAAATAACATATGCTAGTTCACTATAAAAAAAAATACAACGATTGTTAAAACCTTATAAACAAATTAACACTAATTAATTCTCACAATATATTATAATAATAGAGTAATACGACCGTTGATAACATTTTTATCCTACTGTATTTCAATGTTTTCTACCTCAGTTGCACTCGATCTTCGAGTTACTTCATTTTCAGTACCATGCATATAAAGTCGTGCAAATATCAGATCTTTGTCATTTTCTAGTAGCAGTGTGATAATGTTATGATGACTCTGACTATTGATTCTGAAAACATCAGATGTTTTTAAATCATTTACAAGCCCCTGACCGATACATACAATACTTGAACGGTCCATATATAATTGAGATTAATCCTATTTTGTTACACGTACATGTCCTTTGAGAAATAATGTTTCACAAGTTATAACTTTATACCACAATGGTGTACATTCTTCCATCTGAAAAGGGAAAATATGATTATCGTAAAATGTTACATGAATCATGCTTGTTGTATTATGATTTTTGTGTACGATTTTCAACCTCAAATATTGTTATATATACTGATTTTTCCCCTTTAGTTCAGAGAAACTTAAACTGGTGCTATCTATCTATATATAATTCTAACTTTTTTAGTGATTACTACAAAGCACCAACACCAAATAGTTCGAATGTTCTTTCAGTTTACCTATTAGTGGCGACCAACACCAAGCACCAAACTAATTCATATTTAATGAATTCCGAATCTTTTGACCTTGGTTCGCCGATGTACTCCAAAAAGTTCCTTCGATAATTGAGGATTATGGTTCTCTTACTGGAGTACCGGGAAATAATTACTTTACCTTTCCTTTTGACAACATATTGATATTTTAAGATTCTAAATTGTCTTCTCTTGTTGATAATTTCTTTATACTTTGTGATAGCTCCGCAATACCATCCAAAACTAAATATTTCATCATGAATCCCCATTAAAATAACAAATAATTCATTACGTTGTATTTGCGCTCTCTATGGTGTATTAAGAACATTGTAATAGTAATTGTAGTTTTTTTTTCCTTTAAGTATAAGGGAATTATTTTCCAGTTATGTACGAACATCTTGACATATCATTATCATTTTCCTCTTTGTCGTCATCGAGAACAGGTTGGTATGTGTTAGATTTTCTTGGTAATTTTTGGATGATTCTGTTAAGGTGGTTTTACTTGTAAAAATTCCATTCTCGTGAACAAATGGATGAGTAAATATTTGATGATTGATTCATTGTGTTATCTTTTTAATAATGCTATTCTCGAGGCCCTTGCATCTGAAACATGTTAACGTATTTTATTTTTTATTTGAATCATTACATCATAAGATACAAATATTGTATGAATATTCATAAATGCCAACGTGTTCCTATGATTTTTTTTCTTCAAATAATTACCTTTACGTTTTGAAATAACTTTGTTTTCTTTCTTTAGCCAATGTATTCATCATGACTTTGAGAATTTTTTCTATTGGGAGTGCAGCAGGTTTTTAATTGCTTAATACTATAAATTATAAGTTGGGTGGTTATGATAGTTAAATAGTGAAGTGTTTTCTAAGAAACTGTTGGTGATCCATGGTTGTACTTGTGAAATTGCATCTGTTGAATATTTGAGAATGTTGGTACAGTAATAGGATACTACGTATTGCACTTTAGTTGGTGATATCCTAAATATATGATTGTAACAAATGGGTTTCGGAGTCACCTAGATGCTAATTATATATATTATTTGAGTATGTATTTTCAATGGCCCTAAAAAAATAACGGTGAATTTGTGCAATAATGTCCAAAGGATGTAGTATCCAATCATATAATTTGGTATCTATAGGGTAAAATGTGTTTAAAGTATAAACTATGTATGCGTTAACTCATCCTCTCGGATAAAGAAACAACTGTATATGTTACGTTACACAAATTTTCAATCCTTTTTTTCTTTTAGAACAAAATCGATTATTGTCCGTGGTGGATTTTGAGACTTTAAAATAATGGGTTAGATGGTTGTAGTATTTTGCGAGTGTTTATAATGTTATCAATGGATGTGACACTGTCAGATCACCTCAAATGCAGCTACCCAAACACTGCAAGGGAGTAGCATGACCAGGAGAAGAATCGATAGGTTCAAGTGAAACATCCAAACAAGTCAAACAGGCACAATAAGGTGTATAAGACCTACAGATAAAATTCAAAAACCCATAGAGAATGATGATAACAATATACATTACAGAGCACTAATAAGAAATTAGTAATAAAAAATAAAATTTGTAGCATATGGAAAATACTAACCAATTTCCAAATAATATGCTTAGGGCGAAGTGTAGTGTTTCCAGTCCTGATATCAATATATAATAGTTGAAACTGTGATGAGAAGTTATAGTATTTAAACATTTAATCAAACATCTACCAGAGTTGATAATGCATATACCTCCTACGGAGCTGCCAGTCATGCTTCAAGTCCCATACAAAAAAGTACACAAAACTGATCACAGAGATGACAGTCGATAACAAGTACTTCACATCTAAAGTAAATGTAGTGATTCTAAAATAGTTAGTTTTGAAAATGTAATATAACAAAATTTATTTATAAACCAATAAAAATTAAGCATGCATAGAACAAAGAGCAAATTTTTGAGAAAACTCATCATTTAAGAGGGCAAATGTCTTTTCTTGTCCCTCCTTGTAGCAGGCCTCCCCAAGATACTGGAAGAGTCTAAGTGGGTAGGAAAAATCATGAGATAGCTTCCTTCCCAGTGATCCCCACAAGGTCTATCAATCCATGGGTCAACTTCCACAATGTCCTGTTTATGATTTCAACGATAAAAAATATAGTATCATATTATATACTTCTTCCGTTTCAAAATAATATGATAGTTTCATGTGTATTTTATAGATAGAATGGTAAGATAGTGAGTAAAATAGATTGGTTCAGTCTTCACATACCTGATACAAAAGTTCTCCAAATGTCCTGGTCGATCTTCAGTTTTCGAGGGTGATGTTTTACACTCAACTACCAAATTCTAATCTAGTCTGAGACTTTAATAGACTAGAAATCAAGAAATAGTTTTGATCATCTAACATTGATTACAAGCTTGAGATAACGAAACTTGTGGGTTTAACCGAGCATTGCTCCAACATTAAATGATTTTTTTTCTTTTGTAATAACTAAAACATTTCATCGTTTTTAAACAAGTAAAAGAAACTAACATTACCATAAAAATCTCTGGATCGCTTTTATGAACGAGAAAGAATGATATGTTATAGACATATTCATACACGAGGGACACGACAAAAGTTTAAAAGACTGCGTCAACGGAATATTATTACTCGAAACCGTTAGAAAACAACGATAGAGGTTGTAATGGGGTTTTAGATCATGTAGATATTATTGATGGGTTAGATATGATTGAGGAAATATTAGATTTCATGGAAGTACCCAAAAACAAGAGACTTGGGTTGGTTGTTACAAGATCTAGAGAAAGGGTTGACGCTTGGTAGCAACAAGTTAAGCAAATGATGTTTAGGAGAGGTAATCCTAAACTAGAATCTTGGGAGAATCTTAAGAACCATAAGAGATTTGTACAAGGACTATCTATCAATAACTCTAAAATCTCAAGCAAGGTTCAAATTCGATAGATAATTACTCCAATTTTTTTTATCAATTCATTGCAAGGAATGGAATTATGGAAATAGAAAAACAACTCATAATGCAGTACATCAGAGGATACAGAATGCAATTTCAAGACACTTTAAACTTGTTTAATTAATATATACTCGGTGTTTGAAAGCATATTAAAGAACATTATATATAAAGAAGCGTCAAGAAAGGAAAGTTGTTAATACCAATTTGAAACTCACACTCAAAGAGGTGTTAGAACTACTAATTCTCAAATGTCAACATCAAACTCCAACTTCAAACGTTCCATCAAGACCCAATGTTTCTCCACAAGATTTTTAAGGTAAATGTGACAAATATGGAGAAGGGGGTCCAAAAGCATGGTGATAATGAAGATGATGTGTTTTTGGATATATGGGACCACCAATATTTGATAGGAACCCCCAAGAATAGGCATAAGAGAAATTTATTATTAGTGACCATGGACCATGTTTGGTTGTGTTATATAACTATTTTACTCCGAAACTCGACGAAAATGAGGAACAACTAAGGTGCAATATTTTTCAAACTACTTGCACAAATTGGAAGAAAAATATGCAAACCTATGATTGATTCAGAGAGTTGTGAAAATATCATTTCCAAATAATTGGGTTACAAATTTAAATTAGATACAAAAAAAAAAAAAAAACGATACCATATTCTTTATCATGGTTTTTCTTAATAATAACGAAATTCTTGATATTAGGTTGATTAGTTGCATTGTATATAACTCAATAACAACGTTAGAAAATATATGTTCGTTTCCGTATGAGTATTAATATTTGTTTGACCATTTTTTTTGGTATACACCCGATCGTAACCATCCATTATTCTTAACAACTTTATCTTCTCCAACGTCGAATCTCATCAGATATATTTTGATATTTTCTATATAAGAAAACTGTTATTCTAAAATAACTTTGTCCCAATCGATGGAGTTTCATTGATTATCTTATTTATCCACTACTCAAATTCTTTGATTTTTCTATCCTTCTACTTCTCAAATTCTCTTCTCTTAATTATGGTTAATAGGAATTTTGTCCAACAAGAAAAAATTGATTTTGCAGTTACGTATGTTTATGTGGGTTGTGATGAAAAAATTGGGGTGCATCAAGCATCATCTCTGTTTTGGCCGGTAGATGAATAATATACCTACGTTCATCCAAATACAATTGTGTTAACAATACCACAACTTTTTCTTTTTCATCAATTGAAGTATCTGATTCGATTCAACATGTGAGTCTCACATAGGAACGCATGAGACTCATATTGTACGTTTGCAACAACAATTTTAGTTTCAATCAACATTCAACACCAATAGAATAATAGTTCATAACCATTTCATTCAACATTGATCACCAATACATCACAAAACAGGTAATGATAATGGATTTTAACTACAATATCAGTACGTTTTGTTACAGAAACTAAGTTTTCATGTTTACTAAAGTACGAAAACTGATTTTCTGTCGGGCATCTCATAGCTATAACATTGAACAAATGAGTTCTCTTTTGTAGTTAAGCCAAACATTTTCGCCACATTCTAGCTAAGTGAAGAGCCATAGTGGTTGGCCACTTGGACTTAGCTGTAACACTTACCGTAGTGCTTGGCCTTTACTGGGATATGACTTTCACGTTTTATAAGTTTTCCCTACTTCTAACGTTGTTAACTCAACTAAATTATTATTTCAAGTGTAGTCCCGACTTTTTTCTTATTGTTGTCTAAGTCCAAGAACAGTGGTAAACCATTTCGCTTAGTTATAACTATTTTGCAGCGAAATTCAACTATTATGGTCTTCCGTGTCGCTTAGAAGTAGTGAAATCCCTTAGCTACACTTTAAAGTTGCTCAGATCTGATGCGGGTTGTACCTAAGCGAAATCACACGGAAACTCAGTTTCCATTGTATTTTTCACTTTACGGATACTCGGTTTCCATTTTTCAGTGGAAATGGATACTGAGTATCCGGCGATAATTGCACGGAAACTGAGTATCCGTTTGGTAAATAATTTTTTTTTTACCTTTTTTTGTTACACTCCTCTCACACCCGATTGTAACCATCCATCATTCTCACCGACTCTATTTTTTTCCACCGTCAGATCTTAACGGATATTTTTTTCAAAAAATTGTCAAAAATGTCTTTAAATACAAGCTTATTTTTCTTCTCAAATCACTCCAAATCATCTTCCTACAACTTGATTTCCCCAATCGAATCTCTCAAATTACCTTCTTAAATTAAAAGTTTCTTCATTTTTTTTCTTCTTGTTTATCTCTTTTGTTTGTAGACAACAATGTCTCAATCTCAAACGGAAAAATCTAAACCGAGCAGGAGATTCAATGTTATAGAAGACAAGCATTCAGAATTAGAATGACTTATCTTTGATGATTTTGTGGATAAAATTCAAAATTGAAGAATGTTATAGAATCACCTTTGAGTATGGATCAAACCGTTTTAGTTTCCACTAGCGAATCATACAAAATCATCATCAAAATCAAAAGGGGGTAAAAAAAGAATAAGAGGTTTAGAGACAAAAAAAAAAAAATTAAAAAAAAAAAAAAAAAAGTGAAGAAGGATATGGTTGATCGAGCGTCTATTCCATAAACGAAAGATGAGTATCCGTTCCCACTATTTATACAGAAAGTAGGTTTCCGTGTGGTTTAGCTAAGCGATGACATGCACCCATAGTATGGTTCATCTCCCACCCATTTCGCTTAGCTTCAAATAAGCTATTGCTAAGGGAAATCCTTGACCATTGTACTTGACCTAATAATTTTTGGAAAATAATAATAAAATAACAGCCACTTTTTCATCCATATCCTTGTTGCCGAAAAACGTTTAACCCAGGATCAACTCACACTCACCCTCTTAGGGAAACTCCTATGGAGTAGAAATAAATCCATATCTTTCTGATAATCCAGATTTTATGGACAAAAATTGCCACTATGGGCAGAATTTGGGTCCACATCTTTCTGAAGTCCAGATGGTACTCCACTGATGTACGGAGTATGGTGTGGAGTAGTCCATCCGGTCACTGCATAACCGGATATGTCATCCGGACATTGACTGTTCAGATATATATTTATTTTTATTTATTTATTGTCATCCGGTCACTCAGTAACCGGATGGGATAATTTGGTTTTTCAATCTGGTCACTTGATGGCCGGATGAGTATTCCAAAACTTTAAAAAAAAATGACCGTTAAACGGTCGAATTTTTGGCTATAAAAACCTACCCCTTTGCTTTGTTGTTCTACATATATTTCTCCCAATCCATTCTAGTCATTCTAGCCATTCTACCGATCTATTTCAAATGAGAGCTCCAAATTATGTTTTAGAAGAAGATTTAGCACTTGTTGAAGCATATATCAATTTTGGAGGTGATGGTGCCGTTGGAGTTCAACAAAAAAAAAAAGGAAAACTATGGAGGAAGATCATGCCATATTTCAATGAGAAAACGAAAAATCCGAATAAACGTAATCAACATAGCTTGGAGAATCGATTATTGGTTATAAAGAAAGAAACCCGTAATTTTGTTTCTCTCATTGGCAAGGTTTACCGAAAGAAAGGTAGCGGTTGGTCACCGGAAGACTTGGTAAGACTCTTGTTGCTCAATTAAGTTTTTTAGTGTAATTTCAAGTCAATTTTAAGTACCAACTGCTCATATTGTGTAGGAATTGAAGATTTTTTATCTTGTGTTATTGAATTTTAACCCCACAAATTTCAATTGTAGACTCACCAAGCACGGATCGAGTACACAAGAATCTATCGTAAAGCATTTCCACATGAAGAATGTTACAAACTCTTCAAATATGTAAAGGGTTATGCCTATACAAAATACACCGATGAGGATGAAGAAGACGTTCCCTTTCCACCTATTCCGACTGTTGAACTTGATAGAGAAAATGAAGAAAGGGAAGAAGAAGAAGAACAAGCACAAGAACTAGATGAAGAAGATGAAGTGGAAGGACAAACATTACTGACCAACAACAGTGCATATCATGTGGGGACTCCATATCTGCACTATTGGATTTCAGTTCATAACTTCATATTATACAAACATCTAACATATCGCCATTTTTGATGTGCAAAACATCTAACATATCGCCAGTTCTTTGTGTATCAAATTTTTCTAAGCAATGGATTGAATTAGTAATTTGTGCAATGATACATATAAGACATACCAACTGATATGGAAAAAAAAGAAGCTTAGAGAACTTACCAATGGATGCATCTCTACGCTCCATGAGGTGCTAGGAACACGAGGACTAACTGGGATAGACATTGGATCACCATCAGAATTTGGAACGGTCATGCTCCAATCAACTAGTGGAATGCGATTGTCCTCTTGTGTAGCATTAACATGATGAGATGGAATCAAACTAACGGGTAAGGAAGACGATGTGCTGGATTTTTGGACGATGACAGTCCTATCTCATCTCGGTTTCCTGGACTTGGCCTACCCAATGGCGCCAAATAAGGACCAATAGAAACTTGCTTCCAATACATTTTATAAAGTCCATCATCATCCACCCCAAGCTTATGAGCACCTGCATCTACTTTCATATAAAAGCTGCTCAAGAACTCTGTATAAGGTGTGTATTTAATTTTGCATAGTTGTGCAGGTGGAATATCTGGAATGGCGGGTTCTCCAGTTACTTGACGCCAACACCTTTCTCCTAAATATAAAATTGCTTCCCTATCTTCGGGATTGTAAAGAAGATATCTACACTTAGATAACTGTTTTGCATGGAGTAAAATCTTCTTCCCTGCAAGCTTACTTCGTTCCCAAGGCTTCCATGTTGTGGACTCAATTGTTCTTATGTATATTTGTCTCTGAGCTTGATAGACGCATTTATGTGTCTATTTTCATCTCTTTTGTGTATACT
>JAJJMB010012509.1:1679948-1698035 GCA_023531105.1 Papaver atlanticum
AAGAAGAATATTGCATGAATATTGATTAGAGTTTATCAATTAATTGGTCAATGGTGGAATCCAGAGTCTCGGTATTTTCTTATTATTATTGAAACAATTTTATTTAATTCTAAAAAATCCTTCACAATCCCGAGTTGAACGAACTTTACTCACCACTTTCACTACAACTTAAAATTCACATCAGCTTCTTCTCTGCAGTGTCTTGCCATGCCTACTTGAATGTCTGCTAGTTGGTCTTTGTTAAATACCGTAATTTGGGGAAATCTGTCAAGATCTATTGGCTCATAACCAAATAAATTGGGATTCCTCTTTTCAAATACTGGATTTAGCGAGTGGAAGTAAAAATAGAACCAATACTGCAAAAAGAATGAAAGAGTTTCAAGTAAATACAAGCAGCTTGCTAGAAAACATAACAAACAATTTTTAGCTAACTAACTAACTGAAGAAAGAAAGAAAAACAAAGGACACAGAGGGGAAATTCAGTGTTTGGAGTTTGTATAGCAGAATCAGCTAAGGTATGCAAAGATATTGATAGACAAAATTAAAATAATAAACATATTAACACATACAAGTAGGATCATCCACATTCCATTGAATGACAAAATTCTTCAGCTACTAGTCTCGCATAATGATTGATAAAGACGAGCTAAAGTTGCACTACCCCAATCATATTTACCGACTTCCTCTTGGTCTTCGAGGATACCAACCATCCAACTTTGACGATTGATGAACTATTAGGAAACAAAACTTGCCCAATAAACCACATAAGGAACGCTCGGGTAATCTCTTGCCAATGGGGTTGCATAACTTTAATTGCAACATCTTTAAATTGTAGAAGCCATCGGTACAAGTGCGAACAAGGTATTCCACCACCCTTAAAGTAATCTTCTTTATAATCATTAGAGTTTGTAGCATTTACAATCACATTACCTAAATAAGCTCTTGCCATTCCTAAACAATTTTCTTATTCATCGTCTTCCCATACGATAAACAAAGGATCACTCCCTCTTCCCACCCAAATACCGGTCAGTGAACTAAAATCATGTGGTGTGAGACCTATTTCAAACTCTGGAAAATGAAATGTATTGGTGGACTCCCACCTTCGCTCAACAATTGCATCCACAAGCTTCTTGTCACAAAACGGGGCATCTATTTCAAACAATCTTTCCCAACCACATTTATCAATGATACGTTTACATTTTTCATGTTGGGTCACAATGTCATAATAATCTTTCATTTCAGACCATCCACCTCTAAATTTTATCTCTTTCCTAGTACTAAACTTCCTACATATATGTGGTAGTTGTGAGTCCATTGGCGAAACACAATGACGAAAACTATCCATACTCTCTATTCATTCAGAAACATCACAATTGAGTGAGTTCAAATCCTTTAAATAAAACAAAACTACTACAACCTCAATTTGATTCTAAAACATTTGTAAACAAAAACTATATGTAAAGAAAAGTGATAACAGAGAAGGCTATTGACACCATACTACCATTTCTAGTTAAAATGCATTTCTTAACACTATTATGCTCATGGTTTTGTACTTTTCCTACTCGTCTTGTTTATCCACTCCTAAAGCAAAGCTCAAAAAAGAGTATTACTGCTACAATTTCTACAGTGTAGCACTGCACTATAATATAGACAGTGAGATAGTTAGGATAAGAAACGAAATGATCTGTTCAGACTTCCAGGTGAACTCTCCGCACATTCCTTTCAAAAGAGGGATACCCATCACAAGTGTTTTGGGAAGTTTAGAGACACAACACAATGCAATTGACCATTCAAGTAAACCTCAAAGAGTGCAACAAATCAACTGATACCAGAACATTTATGGGAGTAAAGATTTTCCACCATTTTGTTAAACCATAAGCTAGAGCCACATGTCAAAAGCTACATAAAGAAGAACTACATCGGTAAAAAATCTACCTTGTATCTTTCCATTCGCTTGCCAAGACAAACTTTGGTGGCAAACAGTGTAAAGTTTTTATGGAATTCATTCATGGTATATACTGTTTGATGACCGAATCACAATCCAAATTGAGCAACAACACATACAAGACAACAACAAAATCACATTGAAAATTTGAAACTCATCATGCATGTGGAACAAACTAGGTTCCTGTAAGGAATTTCATCAAATAGTTAACATGCATGTTAATTTCTCACCAATTGCATTTAAATCTACTAAAAAAATAATCATAGATGACCAATCAATCATAGAGTATGGCTGTAAACCCTAGCTACAAAACACTATAAAATCATCAAATACTAGTTATAGAACACAAAAAACCAATTGATTACTGAGGTAACACCACCAATCAATCAATCGATTTCTCAATTGACATTTCAGTTTTTGAGAAACCCTGACTTACCTGATAACATTGGAGGTTTTCTATGAAGAATTAGAGAAGATTTCTTCTATGAACTAGTTTTCTCCAAGAGCAGTAAACCCAGATCAATCACAAAAGGAAATCAATGAAATCGAAGATAAATTTCCAGAGAAGGAGAAACTCAAATGGAAACAACCATTTTTTGTTTTCGAGGAAAGATGGAAAGAACACGAGGTTTCTGAAAGTTTTATTTGAAATTAAAAAATAAAACTCATCCGGTCATCAAGTGGCCGGATAAGTTATTTTGGAAAAAAAATATGTCCGAACGCTAAAGAGCCGGATGGCGTATCCGGACCATCAGTAGCCGGATGGAGAGTTATTCTGATTTCCCCATAGTCAGTTCTGACTCCACAAGTTTCTGAGGGTCCACATATATATGGATGGTCAGTGAGTTCTGGATGGTTTTAGCTCCACCCCATAGGAGTTGCCCTTACAACACCCCGGCCATAATCATTTAATGATCATGTTGTCTAAACCCATTTTTAATTCTGTAATAACTCCTCTTGTTACCCGTTTATTTTCTCCCTTCAAAATTTGTATCATTCTTCTTCATCATTATCATGCATACAGGAACAAAGAGAAGAAGGAGAATTCGTAAGAACAAACTATTGGTTTCGAACACTTTCCGACCACCGGAATCACCAAATTTCTGTTTTTCCTCGAAGGGTTTTTCAAAAATTACGTCTAGAATACAGGAAAATACAGGAAGAGCTATTCATGGTATTTGTCTCAAGAATCGTATCCATTTAAACCCCATCCAGTCAAATACATTGATCAATATGTACTCTAAATTTGGCAGTTTGAAAGTCGCCAAACATGTGTTTGATCAAATGCCTCATTGAAATCAGAATACTTTAGTGTCTGGTTTTGTTGGAGCTGGTTTGCGTATTAAAGGGTTTGAGTTATTTAGAGAAATGCTGGTCCAAGGAGTTGAACAGAACATTTTCGTGTTTTCGAGTCTTATAAGTGCTTGCAATAAGTCTGATTCATTGTGCTTAGAAGGAATTCAAATTCATGGTTTTGCTCAGAAGGCTGGTTTTTTAGCTGATGTTTTTGTAAGTAGTGCTCTACTTCATTTTTATGGCACTTATGGACATATGACTACAGCTCGTAAATTTTTTGAGGAAATGCCGGAATGAAATTTAGTTTCTTGGACTTCTTTAATGATGGACTCCTCTAATAATGGTGATCCACAGGAAGCTATTGAGATTTATCATCAAATGAGGGGTGCAGGCGTTAGTTGCAATCAAAACTCTTTTGCAACAGTGATTATTCATATGGGACACTTGAGGATGATTTATTGGGTCGTCAAAGTTCTTGCTCATGTTATAATTTCTGGTTATGGATCTAATGTTTCTGTTGCAAACGCTCTTATACACATGTTTGGTAGTTGTGGTGATATTAAGAATGCTGACTGTGTTTTCCATCGGATGCCTGAGCGAGATACAATCTCATGGAACTCAATCATATCTGCGTACTCTCAGAATGGGCTATGTGAGGAATCACTAAGAATTTTCCAGGAAATGCTTTTAGTTAACTTGAAACCAAATTCTACAGCACTGTCTTGTTTGGTTTTATCTTGCAGTAGCAGTAGTGTGGATAATCTTAGATGGGGAATGGGAATCCATGGTTTAATTGTTAAACTCGGATTGGATCCAATTGTTTGTGTGGCTAATACCCTTATTACTCTCTATTCTGAGTCCGGAAGGTTTAAAGATTCAAAGTTTTTATTTAATGTCTGACAGGGATTTGATTTCATGGCACTCGATGATGGCTTCCAGCGATCAAGATGGTCACCACAGGAATGCACTAGAACTCCCGGTTGAGCTGTGCAGAAATAGCAAAATAAGAAATCACGTAACTTTCGCTAGTGCTTTAGCTGCATGTTCAGTCCCTGAAGCCTTGTTAGAGTGAAACTATCCATGCGTATATTATCAGGACAGGCCTTCTTCAGAATTTGCTTATAGGCAATTCGCTAGTAACCATGTATGGAAAATGTGGAATGATAAGGGCAGCTGAACGAATTATTCATATCATGCCAGAGCGAAATGAGGTTACATGGAATGCACTTATTGGGGGATCCGTTGAAAGAACCACAAGCAGCAATAAAAGCTTATAAGTCGATGAGAAAATATGGACTTTCTACGTAACCATAGTGAGTATTCTCGGTTCTTGCTCGGCTCAAATGATCTTCTAAAAGTCGGGATGTCCATCATGCACACATAGGCTCATGGGATTTGGACAAGATGATTACGTGAATGATTCTGTTCTCACAATGTGTGCCAAATGTGGTGACTTCACTTCCAGTAGTTGTATGTTGAATGAGTTTGCTAGTAAAACTGCTGTGTCGTGGAATGTTTTGATTGCTGCAAATGCTCACCAAGGCAATGATGAAGGGGCTTTAAAATTATTTGTGAAAATGCATCATTCTGGAGTCGAGTTTGATCATTTCAGCTTCTCTGGAGGGCTTGCTGGTTCAAACTTGGCAACATTGGAAGAGGGCCAACAGATTCACAGCTTGATTATTAAGCTTGGTTTTCGTTCAGACCTGCATGTTGCAAATGCATCCATGGACATGTACGGAAAATGTGGTGATATGGTTGATGTACTTAAAATACATACTGAACCAACAACCCGATCAATGTTATCGTGGAATATATTGATATCAGGGTTTTCCAGACACGGCTACTTCAAGGAAGCAATAGAAACTTTTAATGAAACTGGTCAAATTGGCATTTCACCTTTGTGGCGCTCCTATCTGCTTGTAATCATGGAGGCGTCATTGATGAAGGTCTATCATACTTCTGTTCTATGATGTCTGAATTTGGTGTCACACAAGGAATTCAGCATTGTATCTGCATTATTGATCTCCTTGGCCTGTCAGGGAGGCTCAGTGAATTAGAGAAGTAGAAATGCCAGTCCCACCAAATGATCTTATTTGGCAGAGTTTGTTATCAGCGTATAGAAACCACAATAATCTGGAACTTGGGAAAAAAGCTGCTCAACATCTTCAGGAGTTGAATCCATCAAATGATGCAGCATACGTTCTTCTATCAAATGTTTGTGTGGTTAGTGGGAGATGGGAAGATGTGGATGATTTGAGGAGAAAAATGAAATCGAATTAATTAAAGAAAAAACCAGCCTGCAGTTGGGTTAAGGTGAACAAGAAGGCAAGTACATTTGGAATGGGGGCCAAGTCTCATCCACATGCGGATCAGATTTATGCGAAATTGGAAGATTTGAAGCAAATAATCAGGGAAACAGGTTATATATCAGAGGCAAGCTTTTCATTGCACGATACAGATGAAGAGCAAAAAGAACAGAATCTTTTGAACCATAGTGAGAAGTTTGCCCTTGCATTTGTTGATTAATTCAATTGATGGTTCAGTTATCAAAATATTCAGAAATCTTCGTGTTTCTGGTGATTGTCATTCTAAGTTTAAACTTGTTAGTCAAGCTGTACAGAGAACAATTGTGTTGAGGGATTCATATAGGTTTCACCATTTCAGTGGAGGTAAGTGCTCTTATGGTGACTACTGGTGATTAGTGCTTTAACTTAAGAAAACTGTCTTTATGATTATAAAGTCAATTGTGTCAATACTTTTCGGATGGATCGTATAATCAATATTCGTGTATCCATGTAGGTGGTAGCTTGACCTCGTATTACTTCTCTAACACTGGGATGGATAAGTTTTATCTAAAATGGTATCGTCATTGATGATAACTTGGAAGAAAACTACACTAATCCATAAGATATTTCAGTAACCAATCCATGGTAGGAGAGTGGAAAAGTCAACAATGGCACTCAAAAGGTACATGTTTCTTCCCTAATCTGTATAATGACTGCACTCATGGTTTGTTAATTTGCAGTTTACTGCGATTTGATTTCTCCTATTAGAAACAATTTTCTATCGTTTTGCTCACTGTGATACATTCCATTAGGATTCTTTTGAAAATTCTTTGCCTAGTCATTCTCAAAGCAGGACATGTTGGACATTGTTGTTAAGGGCAGTTCAAGATTCGTTTCCTTCCAACATTACTTCCTTAGCAAAGTTGGGCAGTTAAGTGCTGTTTCAAAATTCTAAACTTATAAGGACTTATGTTGTCTTGAAGCAGGATGCCAACAGGCACTCATGTTTGGGGGCCTGGAAGTGGTTTCAGCTGAAATGCATTCCTCGTTAGTGTGTGTCTTCGTATATGTTGTAATTCTGGCCTTAATTTCCATCAGCGGCGTTTACCCTTTTCATCCTCAGATTATATCAGTTTAAAGAAAAAAGCCTAGTTACTTTTGTGTACTGTTTCAAATTTGATTCCTTGTATACCCTTTACAGTTCAATAACCAGTCCACATATTTATTGCTTTAGTCATTCAATCGCTTCTGCACTTGGTCTTAAATTACCTAGTATGATGCTCTTCCCCTGCTCATCAATTTCCTTTCTGATTTAGTCACTCGATTTCTGTATTCTTTTTGCAGCTAAGGTTGCTACTGAAGTGTACCAATTTTAATGTTTATAGTGAGAGCCTTAAACTCCTAGCAGCTGCAGTTTTAGTTGATGCTCTTCATAGTTAGTCAGTCTTTCAGCAGTAATTAGGCCAGATTGTTTCAGAAGAGTGCACCTGACATCCTTTTTGCTTTGTTTTGTTTGCACTTTCGGTTTTGCTCCAGTAATTAACGTCAGGTTGTTTCGTTCTAGGGAGGTATTTTATTTGCCCCTTTTATTTTGTGGGAGTGGGTCTTTATTTTTGAATAGGGCACCGTAGCTTGGTCCTGATTTCTTTTGTAATTTCAGTATAATGGCATGAGTAGAACTCACCTGAAGTCCTCTTTGTTCTGTTTTGTTTTGTACTTCCGGGTTTTAACCATTTTGACCTTTCTGTTTGTTCTGTTTTTTTTTTTCTTCGCCCTCGTCCTAAAAACTTGCTAAAGTGATATCCATGTTTCAGTGACGGATTTGGTATCTGAGATGAATGGATTCCATCATTAGCCTGATTTGTATTAAATATTAGGTTTTTGATTCGTAGTGTGAGGGTAAATTATCCGATGGCCACGTGTCAACATCTCAAGGGATGGTCTCATGATAAGACGATGAGATAAGAGCATTGAATCATATTCTAAAAAGGTGATTTCGCCTGAATCGAGACACCTGCTACAACGTTACATGAATGACGCGTGTAAGGAGTGGTCTAATCGACTCAGACGGTCAAGTCTAAAAAGAAGGACTGCATTTAATGAAGGATCATAAGAGACGAGGATAAATCTACATCGTATCAGAAGACTCGGGCGATCTATACTATAACCCAAAGATGATGCAGCATGAGGTTCCCCAAGGAAGAGCAACACGATGGCGTACGGAGCAAGATGACTCGGAAGGAGAACCAAACAGGCCATCACGAGGGATAATATAGAGCTCGTCCGAAGTAATGAGAAGATGTACGATAGCTCCACCAGCTCGGTGATACCAGGCCTTCACGAGTCTAATTTGCCTATAAATACCAGTCCATATAGAAGGAAATGGACATGTAATATTAGATGGTCTTTCTACAGAGAATTCCTGAGAGAGACTTAGAGAAAGAGAAAGCAAGAAATCTAAGTGATATTTGTAACTTTTTCAAGGGTAAGACCTTGATCAATAAAGAAAACATCTTCTTTCCCGTGGACGTAGGTCTTCATGGCCGAACCACGTAATATGCTTGTGTCAATCTTTACTTTTCATGTTCTTTACATCTTGTTTATCTTTGAATCTTGAATGTTAGTAGTTTTATAGCCTTTAGATCTACTTGGGTGTAGCCATCAGAAAAGATGCAACTACATTTTGGCGCTAGAAACAGGGAGGTATGAAGATCTAATCTACCTCCATACTAACAGCTCTATATTGTTTTCATAATCTCTTTGAGAGAAGTGGGTTTCACACCACTGTGTAGAATTCTGTTAAAGTTCATGAGTAGATCTCGGACTCAGCACGATCCACACGATCAGTGAAGTCCAGAAGAGCCTCGGAATCATCAGATCTACATCTTTTTCTTTGATTTTCTTTAAGATTTTCGTTCTTTTAAGATTTCCTGTATCTTCCTCAAGATGCTCAGGAGAGTTGAAGATCGGAGTGAAAATGAAGCTTTAAGCGCTTCAAAACAGCACTCAAACGATCTCCTCCATGAAAGAGCTGGGAAGATGTTTAAGTCAGTAAACTTCATAAGAAAATATATCATCCTATGAAAGTTGAAAAGACAAGTTGTTCATGATGATTCTTCATCTTTTAAGAAACTCAAGATAATCCATAGTCTTCTTCTTAGAAATCTAACTCTAAGTCAAGGGGAAGGGTTAATGAGTACATAATCACTCATCAAACTCAAAGTTTGTTCAAAATCAAAAGTTTAAAGATGATGAGAAATATTTCATAAAATGGGAAAACGTGCTCAATCGTCATAACTTGGTTTTTTCCCAGTAAAGGTATGACGTGTAGAAGGAGATAGTTTTCTCGAAAAAAGAACACCTTTTTCCATCACTAAAACTTTATGCAAGTAGGGAATGTTTTGACATCTTCACATGTCTCCAAATTTTACTGAAAAGTCTTCATTACTAAACTGTCCAGTCTGAACTATAACTTAGTAATTTCACATGACCTGCAAATTTAGGATCCCACTTTTCTAGAAGAAAAGACAAATTAAGCATTATTGCATATATCGCAGGTAAGGCGATGGTGACGAGAAGATCCGCTCGCACGAGCCAAGGTAAAACCGGTGGAGCCCAATCTGAAGGACTAGATGGAATGGAGCCATGCGAAACCATGCACCACGGTGTACTCCCAGGAGAGGGACAGCCCGATAACCAATATTGGGAAGGGTTAACAGATAACTCTATCTCTGACGAAGAGGGAAATCCCTTCGAAGGGCAGGATGATATCCACCTAACTCAACTAGGAGGATTGAATCCTTTTCCAAGGCAAACGGTAAACAACGAGGGAAAGAAGGACGATCCTTCTAACCTCGACGACACCACTGCGATCATTGCAGCCATCCTGAAAGCACAAAAGGTACAGGATGAAAGAATGAAAAATTTAGAAAGGCGTAACAAGAAGCTAGAGCGGAAAAACCGTAAGCTAAAACGCAAAACGAAGAAGGAGGTGCCACTCGCTACCATAGAGGAAGCCCCCCTAGGAGGAGAATCCCTTTGATAACTTACAATACGATGAGCAAGTCCATATCCCTGACACCTCGAACGAGGATACAACGGATCGCTTTCCCAAGGGAAGCAGAGGGGTCCCAAACTCGGAGGAAATTCCGTCCGAGGGATTGTCCGATGTCGATCCCAAGCATAGACGAGAAAAGAAGAAAGACGAAACTAAAACCAACTGCGTGGCCGAGAACCACGCATCCATAAACCCCAAACGAGAGGAAACATCGAAGTCAACTCGCTCCAAGATTGTGTCGTACGTCGAATAATCGGACGAGGACTCAGGACGGTCAAGGTATCGCCGCCCGGAGGCTTCCTTCTCGCCCGAGAGAGCGCAAGGACGAAGGAAGAAGGCCGAGACAAGGCACAACGGCGACCAATTATATGCCCAACTCTGTCAACTCGAAGAAATGTGCAGAGAGGCCACAGGGAGACAAGGAGGCCAAAAGTTGGAAGAAGTAATGCAGGAGGCAGGACAGTCCCCATAGCAGGAAGCCTACTGTCTCAACCATTTCGAAGGAAGTGCTCGCTCCCAACATTTGCATCTCCCTTCAATAGGACAGGTGATGCAATTGAACATCTCAGATCCTACCGTATGACACTAACTCAGTGGAATCATTACGATGTAGTGATGTGTAGGTTTTTTCCAACCAGTCTAAAGGACGAGGCCCTAATGTGGTTCAATAACTTGCCGAAGGAGTCGTTCAAGTCGTTCGCCCACTTATCCGAGTTATTCATAGAAACATACATACATAACAGCCGAGTAAAACCAGAAATTGACATGTTGTTCCAATTAGCTCGAGGACCAAACGAGTCACTCCACTCTCTGGTAACTCGCTGGAGAAAATTATGTGCCGAGATAGGAAGAGTCCCAGAGGCCAACGCGATCTTGGGCTTCAAAAACAGTCTGAGGGAGACATACCCTATATTTGTCCGCATGTACGAGACCATGCCACCTAATCTAGGGAAACTGAGAGAGATTCAAGAGGACTACATAGCCCTTGAAGAACTCCAAGATGGTACTTATGACAAATTGGTAAAAGGAACCAATAGAGGAGAAAATGTGGTGGAACCAAAGAACCCTCAGGCGCCAGCCCAAGGAGCAGGGCGACCCAACAACGGGTCCACCTAGTTCGATAAACATCGAAGTGGAGGATGGAAAGATCGAGCCCAGCAAAATAAGGGAAAATTTGTTGACCCAGTCTATACGAAGCTAAAAGCCCCCATCTCCGAAATCTTTAAGAAGATCGATGGAAAATGTAAGATCATCTACCCATGGAATAGAAGACAGCAGCCCGAGCGCGCTAGGAATCGGACAGATTTCTGTGAGTTCCACCAGTTCTATAGCCACACGACGGACTCGTGTAGAGATCTAAAGAAAATGGTCCAAGACATGATTGACGAGGGTAAACTCCAGGAGTACATCGCACAACCAGCGATCCAACCGGTGGCAGGAACACCCCTACATCGCGTGGAAATTCCTCGCGAAGCACAATATTTGGGATGTAATACGATATCGCATTCGGTTATCGTTGCCCCGACACCCGAAGGAAATATCACAGGATGAATTCACAAACGAAACCTCGAAGGTGACAAAGTTTTCAGTGTGGCAAAAGAACCTCCCATGCAGGAGTGGATGAAACAACCTATCACCTTCTCATCCTCTGAGGCACCTGAAGGAGGACGAAACCACAACGATCCATTAGTGGTCACAATGGATATAACACTCCCCGAGCATGAAGACGAAGGAGACAAACCAAAGGCATTGCCATGGGCCATGCCTAAAATACTGATAGACGGGGGAAGTTCCGTTGAAATCTTATTTTACGAGACATTGAAACAAATGGGTCTCAGAGAAGAGTGCCTAATACCATCTACCTATAATATATTTGGCTTCAATGGCTCGTCGACCCGCCCAAGGGGCGAGGTTACCTTAGAAATCCGTGTAGGAAAAATCCTCATACTAACCACTTTCTATGTAGTGGATGTACTATCACCCTACACAGCTATTGTCGGGCAATCCTGGGTCCATGGGATCAAAGGAGTCGCTTCAACTTACCACCAAAGGTTAAGGTTTCCAACTCCTGATGGGATCTCAGAGATCATCGGAGACTCGGGCGAAGTAAAATACTGCTATAACAAGGACGTACAAAACGGCGAGGGAAGAGTAAACTCCCCAAAATAGAAGAAGAAAAGGGCTAAGAACGCCAAAAACCAGGATGAAATCGATACCTACATAGCAGTAACAAACGAAGCGAGACGCTCGGATAACATACCAGTCTCGGATGATGCATCAACCTCGGACTCATCCATGGAGCCCTTGCAACAATTGCAGAACCTCTCTGATATTATAGAGCTTAGGTCAAACTTCTCGGCCTCAGAACCTACAAAATAAGTAAATATTAGAACACCCGAAAACCCGGGTATGGTTAAGATTGGAACTCTCCTCGACAAAGAGGAGGAAGAAAAACTAGTGCGAGTGCTAAAAGAATATTCTGATGTATTTGCATGGCGCATGAAAGACATGCCTGGGATAGATCCAGAAGTCTATTGCCATCATTTAAAAATAAACCCAAAGCATAAGCTTATGATGCAAAAAATGCGAAAGGTGGCACCAGAGTATCACGAGGCAATACAAAAAGAACTAAAAAAGATGGAGGCAACAGGAGTCATCCGAGAAGTGCAGTATCCGATATGGATATCTAACATGGTAATGGTCCTGAAGAAAAATGGAGGAGTACGAATCTGCATCGACTTCAGCGACCTTAATAAGGCCTTCCCAAAGGACAGCTTTCCACTTCCCAATATCGACCAGCTCGTAGAAGCAACGTATGGATACGGATTTTCATCCCTAATGGACGGATAATCTGGCTATAACCAAATTCCCCTCGACGAGGAAGATCAAGAGCACACTGCCTTCTTCACTCCTCGAGGTCTAAACTGTTATACTAAGATGCCGTTCGGACTAAAAAATGCCGACGCGACTTATCAAAGAATGGTGGAAAAAATGTTTGACAATTGGATACATAAAACCTTAGAGGTGTACGTGGACGTTATGCTCGTCAAAAGAAAATTTCCACAAGATCATGCAAACGATCTCAAAAAAAAATTCGAACAAATGAGGAAATTTAATATTAAAATAAACCCGGCAAAATGCGCCTTTGGGGTAACCTCAGGAAAATTCCTGGGATATCTGGTCACTAAACAAGGCATCGAATTCGAACCGGCTAAGGTGCAAGCCATACTCGAGATGCCTTCGCCTGCCACCGTCAAAGACGTGCACAGATTAAACGGACGGTTGGCATCCCTGGGAAGGTTTATCGCCAGATCGTTCGATAAATGTAAAGATTTCTTCAATACCTTAAAAAAGGGGGAGAAATTCTCATGGAGCGCCGAATGCGAAGAGGCTTTCCAGAAAATCAAAGAACATCTGGCTACTCTGCCTATTTTACAAAAGCCTAACCCGGGCGAAGATCTTTACATCCACCTATCGGCAACTAACACTTCGATTAGTGTGGTACTAACCCGCATAGACAAAGAAGTGGAAAAACCCATTTACTTCATAAGTAAGACTCTAACATCTGCAGAGAAGAACTACTCTAAGATTGAGAAAATCGTACTATCCTTGGTCTACGCGACACAGAAATTACGAACATATTTTCATGCACACACGGTGACTGTCATCATAAAAGCTCAAATAGAGTCTGTGCTAGACCATGCAGATAGAGCAGGAAGAATCTCCAAATGGGTAGCTCAAATAAAACAGTTTGGGGCAAAATATCAAGACCAAACTTCCATAAAAACCCAAATCGTTGCGGATTTCTTGGACGACTTTCCTCTAGACGATACAAACGATATCGAAGAGATCCCAGGAATGGAGGACGATCTAGAAGATCCACCCGAGCTTCTTCGCTCGGAAAACCCAAGACGATGGGAAGTCTTTGTAGACGGGTCATGGAATTCGGAAGGATCTGGCATTGAAATGGTCTTTACGACTCCGACAGGTCGCAGGATCGTTTATAGCCTAAGGCTAGAATTCCCCGCAACTAATAACATAACTGAGTACGAGGCAGTCATACTTTCCCTACGAGTAATAATTGCACTTGGCATCAATGAAGTGAGACTCACGAGTGACTCACATCTTATCGTCCGACAGATAGATGGAATATATCAAGCCTCCGATGCATGTTTGCAGCGATATCTTCAACTTGCAAAACACAATATCGGGCAGATACCAAACATCACGTTCCGACACCTAAACAGGAACAACAATAGGCATGCAGACATCTTAGCTTTCCTTGCCTCCATGACAACAGACTCGGAGGATACAAACGTAAGAATCGAAATGGTAATGCTTCCCTCCATACCCATAGAAGGAGATATGGAAATTATTAATATGAGCGCAACAAGCCAAGAAGAGGCTTTACCCGAGGATGATTGGAGAACCCCAATCATAAAGTACCTATCCAATGGCGATCTCCCAAGCGACCAAAAGCTCGCACACAAAGTAATATCACGATCAGGAAATTACCGGCTCAGGGACGGCATACTATATAGGCAGTCATATATGGGACCCTTATTTAGATGCTTTTCCTTTACTGAAGGCCAAGAAATACTAAAGGAAATACACTATGGTTATGCAGGAAACCATAGCGGGGGAAGATCCCTAGCTCACAAAGCCATACTACAAGGATATTTATGGCCTCGCATGAACGAAGACTCAAAGCAAATGGCAAAACTATGCTTAAAGTGCCAAAAATTTGGTAAACGAAGGCATGCTCCTTCAATGGATTTAAAGTCTGTACTAAGCCCTTGGCCATTCGCCAAGTGGAGAGTCGACATCGTTGGACCCCTACGAGCTGGCACAAAGCAAAGAAAATATTTGATTGTTGCCAAAGACTATTTCACAAAATGGGTAGAATCCTCATCCCTCAGGCACATCAGAGATCATGATGTTTTTAAATTTCTCTTCGAGCACATCATCTGTCGTTTCGGTATCCCAGCTGCCATCGTCACAGACAATGGAGCCCAACTCTGAGGGAAAAACATCGATATCCTCTTTAACTATTTAAAGATCAGAAAGAATAAATCCACACCCATCTACCCCGAGAGCAATAGCCAGGCAGAGGCCACTAACAAAACCATCGCGGACATGCTTAAAAAGAAGCTAGATGGACATGGGGATAGCTGGTGTGAGCAACTACACAATGTTCTATGGGCCTATCAGACCACTAGAAGAGAAGCAACAGGTATGACCCCCTTCGCTCTCACCTACGGCACAGAAGCGATCATACCAACTAAAGCGATGATCCCAACAACCAGGACCGAGGCTTGGGAAAAGAACCTAACCTCGGACATGATAATCTCTAAGCTAGACGATCTCGAGGAAAACCGAGAAATAGCCCTTCAAAGAATAGAAAACTATCATCGGAGGTTAGCCCGAGAATACAACAAACGTCTTCATCAGAGGCAATTTAGCCTAGGCGATAAAGTATGGCGTGAGATCCCGCCATATCAGCGCGAGTCAGGAAAATTTGCTTCCATCTCGGAAGGACCACTTACAGTCTTCGCCAAGGCAGGTGATGGAGCATAAAGATTTCTAAACCCAATGGGGAAGAACTAGAACGCCCCTGGAATATTAAGTACCTCAAACAATACAATGCTTAAGCAACCTAATGCTTAGAAGGCCAAACTATAAAAATAAGGTTTAAATCCCTACTTGTAAAAAGGTCATGAAACATTACTCGAATGTACTAAGGGCTTATAAACCCTCTTTTGAAAATAATAAAATTACTCCTTTTTCACACTTGTTTCCATTGATTATTTCTTTTTTATTACGACTGTTTATTTATTTCTTTTACTTATTTATTGGTAATTTTTTCCTTTAATTTTTCGCCTTATTTTTCTCGCATACACATTTAGAATAATCATACCACATGTGCATTATAACAAAATCCCATCAAGATTATGGCCTGGTGCTAGCCACACCTTCCATTCTACAACGAATGATGCGGGTAAAATACCTAAGCTGCCCGAGACGGACATAGACCTAAGGCAATGCCATCTAGCCAAATGAAGCAAGATGAAGCGGGGGACACCCTAAGCTACCTAAGACGGAAATATACCTAGGGTAATGCCATCACGATCACGATATCGGATGATGTCCTACCATAATAGGAGATATCCAGAATCAAGGTACTTGCCTTTGGCCGAGGCAAGAATCACTTGACCGAGATATTGCCCTCCAAGCAATGGTTAATAAGCAATTGACTCAAATAACTGACCACTTAACCCAGGGGAAAGTGTAACCTAAGCTGGACATGATTAAAAAAATCAAGCCCATGGAGGCATAAGACTAAGGCGAGAAGGGAAATGTGCTGCACTCGAAGTCCAACACCGTAAGAGATGCCCTATCCGATTAAGGAACTGATCACTCCTTGGATTTGTCACCCATGGTTGGACCAACAGTATGCATAAAACTCCCTCAGATCCATCAAAATAAACATGTTATGTGGGATACTTCAGCAAGAAAACACTATCATCCATTCCAACAAATATTATAAGTACAAGTATTGTTCTCCCCCAACTTTACGGACTTACTACCAACAATCTTACATCACCTCGGACACAACACAAGGGAATATTAATCAAATCCAAAGGAGTTCTCAAATCTAAAAATAAAACAAATGAGCATCACAATTATGCCTCGCCCTAGGCAGCATCAGGAGCAGCTATATCGCCCGACTGGGGCATCTGCGATCCCAATATTGGATCAGCACCACCATCACGAGAAGGAACATCCTCGTGCAACACCTCATCATCCACAAAACAGGGGTTCCCATCGTCCCCAGGTTGCCAAAACAGGGCGGAAATAACAAATCCGAACACATTCAATGGCTTAGAACCATCAGCAGCCTTCCCTCACTGCACGACACACATGACCATCAAATGCTCAGATATAAAACAGGGGCAAGGTATATATACCTTAAAATATTAAGAAAGTATTTTATACCTTAGCATCCTCAGCAGCCCGGGCGATCTGCATTTACCATCTGTAAGAAAGAGTAATAACAATTTACACATATCATGGATCTTCGAAGGACACGGCTCATCTAGCACCAGCTAAAAACACAAGAACTTCTGTCACCTGTAGAATGGCTATCCAAACAGCATCAGAATTTCTAAGCTAAACAGCATACAGAAACACATAGTATGAAGTATTTCCAAACTAAACCGTGTAAAGAGATACAACGGCGAATGGAAATCTTCCAACAAAAAGACCAATCCACTAGCATACAAATCAATTTCCCTAAACCATCAATGGGCTAAAGACGATGCGCGAACAGATAGGTCTTTCTGATAAAACATCGGTGATGATCTAGAAATTAGATCAAGAAGAACCGACGAATAAAACAAATGAGAGGGCATACCATCATGCTCAAGAAAACATGAGAAAATACCTCACCGCCATGGAGGACGGGGAGAAAAACTTTCACTAGGCATAAAAAGCTTTTATGAAGAAGGCTCTGAACTTTATAGAAGGGAAGAAGAGAATGAAATTCAATTCTCCATCGTAAGAGGGCTTTTATAGGAATAAAAATCCTCGGAAAACCAACCAACATTTCCAAATCTAAGAAAGTCAAGGCGCAATAAATAAAATGGCGTAAATCCCAGAATACGACCATAAAAGAAAGAGAAAGACATTCTCTATCTTAAGAAACATGTGGACAATCAACCGGCGCCTCAAATCCAACAGATAAAAGCACACTAAAAGTGCAGACGTGGCAAAAATCTTAGACGTGGCGATAAAGACGGGGCGGTTACGAAGTTTTCTTCCCATCATGCCAATGACAAGTTGCAAAGAAATGAGAAAAATGTGAGGGTAAATTACCCGATGGCCACGTGTTAACATCTCAAGGGATGGTCTCATGATAAGACGATGAGATAAGAGCATTGAATCATATTCTAAAAAGGTGATTTCGCCTGAATCGAGACACCTGCTACAACGTTACATGAATGACGCGTGTAAGGAGTGGTCTAATCGACTCAAACGGTCAAGTCTACAAAGAAGGACTGCATTTAATGAAGGATCATAAGAGACGTGGACGAATCTACATCGTATCAGAAGACTTGGGCGATCTATACTATAACCAAAAGATGATGCAGCACGAGGTGCTGCATCATCTGTAGGGTTGAAGAAGAGAAAACTCTCATTCTCAGAAATATGGTAAAACCAAGCTAAAAACTCTCCCTTCTCTTACCCTATCTCTTCTAATTTATACTAGCTCCAAGGGCATATTCGACATATTCAAAGTATTTCAAAGATAAAAGATAAGTGGTGCTCCAATATTGATATGGGACATCCACAATACATCATCCTCCCCTTCTTTGAACAAATTCATCCTCGAATTCTTCAAAGCATATTCTCCATTAGTGCTTGAACTTCTTCCTTGTTTGAAGACAATTCTATCTCTACACCTTCCATTATAATTACTCACCAAATGTAGTACTTTGTGG
>JAJJMB010012509.1:1699646-1776862 GCA_023531105.1 Papaver atlanticum
AAGTTCAAGCACTAATGGAGAATATGCTTTGAAGAATTCGAGGACGAATTTGTTCAAAGAAGGGGAGGAGGATGTATTGTGGATGTCTCATATCAATATTGGAGAACAACTTATCTTCTATCTTTGAAATACTTTGAATATGCCGAATATGCACTTGGAGCTAGTATAAATTAGAAGAGATAAGGTATGAGAAGGGAGAGTTTTTAGCTTGGTTTTACCATATTTGTGAGAATGAGAGTTTTCTCTTCTTCAACCATATTTGTATTCTCTAGGTGGAATTAGATCATCTAATTCTAGAGATTCAACTAGATGCCTTTTAGTATCTTTTAGTTTCCAATTTATATTGGGGAGAAACTATAAGTTGTAGGAGAAGAATTTCCATTTTTAGGTTCTTCCTTTATTTAAAGGATAGAAGAAACTAATTTGGTAGATTATTTATCATTTCATTTTATCAATTTCAATTATAAGCTTCCGCTTCTCATCACCTAGCTACCCGTTTTTTTAAAGAGATTAAACGAAAAGTTTGGGGCCTTTGGGCTTCTAGAGTATCGCTTTCTTTTATCGCGACCACACTAAACCTGACCGATGAATCAATAGTCCTGGGAATGCAAAATTTTATCAATTTAGCGAAGTATTAATTTAAGTTAGTAATATAACGAAACATGTTAAATTTTGATTTCAAAAATAAGCTCGTAGAACATTTTCCTATAATAAGATTTCAAAATTAGTTTTTTTTTTTTTTAAGCATTCATTTATTATAAAGAATTTGATGACAATTTCACGGGGGTATGTGGTACTCATCGACGAGTCACGGAAATTAATTTGACTAATAAAACATGGGATTAATTTGACTAAGAATTAGGTTATAATTTCTCATTTGGCTTCCTCGTCTGCCGCTTGATTTCTTTCTCTGTAATTGTGTTGGATATACGCTAGTTGAACCTGTCGCATCCTATTATTTATTTCATCGACCATCCCTGAGATATACCAAGGTGGAGTAGTGGAAGAGGTGATGAATAGAATGAGGTTTTCTGAGTCCCTCTCAAAAATGACTTTTGGTCATTGCCTTTCCGTTGTAGTTATGGTTGCCAAAAACAGAGCCCATGTTTTTGCTGTAACGCGCCTCTGAAACCATGCATATGAAACCTGCACATGCAAAACCGGGGTGGCCTCTGGCCGATCCATCAGTGTTGATCTTTATCCATTCAATGTTTGGGGTGGACCATCCCACTGAGATTGTCGTTATTCTTTTGGTGCCTCTGGAGTGGTTAGACATCTGAGAGTCGCCAGGTAGATAAGGAGGTAAGGTTTATAGAGCCCTGGAATACTCATGTTGTTGTTTTAGAGCCCAATATAAGATTTGTTTGCTTTTGGCGATATACTAGCTCATTCCTAACTAACTATAAGGTGCAAAGTAGAAAACAAAATGAGGAAGTGGCTGATATTGGTGTTGTTTGTTGTAGGAGTTGGGAAATGGTTGTTTGAGGAGTTACAGCGACTGTGTGATTATTTTTGGAATGTGGTATGGTTGAGAGCTGAGTGAGTAAGGTGTTCCAAGTAGTAGCCGCTATTAGGAAGTGAAGTAACAAGTGAGTCGCGGATTCTATCTCTGAGTTGCATTTGGGACAAATGTCGTTGTTGGTCAGATGGATACGATTTAGGATTAAAAAAAAGGTTGGTAGATCTTCATTGATTGCTTTCAACAAGAAAAGCTGAATTTTTACTGGACACGGTAAGGTCTAAAGGATTTTGGTAGCTGGGAGGGGGATCTGAAGAGGTTGACCAACGTGTTGGATTAGACATTTGTATCCCGAAGATGTAGTGTATTTTCCATATTTTGAGTGTGGCCAAATAATTTGTCCTGGGGCTATCTTGGGGGTAGGTGGATGTTTATGATTTTTTGGGATGCGAGATGGGGGAGGTTGTTTATTTTTTTCTGATATCCAGTTATGGGATCTGGATTATGATATCATCTACCGTCCGGATGGGGTAACATTGCACTGGGTCCAGGTTTGCGAAGTGTGGAATCTAATTAGCTTCGATGGGGATTGTTAGACCATTTCCAATACTATAGAAAATAAGTTTTTGCATGATAGGGACGAGAGATGCTAATTGCCTTCATTGCGTGCTGGATGATGATGAAATGGTTTCAATGCCCTGATGAATTGGTTATTATTTGAGATACTTCTCCTTGCGGAGACTTCCACAGATGGAGTCAGGTATATCGTGCAAACTCCATATTCTTTTCATGAGAAGAACCTTCTTATGTTCACTAATGGTGGGTTTGTTTGCAGAATTCACCGTTTCCATGAATTTATAATCCCATGGGATTACAAATTCTGGGATTCATGCAAATTCCTTGTGTGTTTGGTAACTCAATTAAAATTCATAGGATTTATACAGTTTTCTTGTATTAAAGTCTTTGTACCGTTTGGCATTACCCTCAAATCTTAAAATTGCATATATATATATATATATATATATATATATATGGAATTTAGAGTTAAAAAAAGGTGGGTCCATAAATCCCTTGATAAGTTTCCCAGCAAATCTTAGGGGGAGGGGTCGGACTCCATATAGAGGATTTACTAGAAAACTGAATCCCATAGGAAACTTATTCCAAGGATTCGGGGAACCAAACATACAAAGGGAAACATAATTCTACCAAATCCCCTGGACCCATAAATTCCACCTTTAAAATTCTACATCCAAACCCACCATAATTTTCCTTATGCCTAACCCTCATTCTGAAATTGGTTTTGTTATTTTATCCTAGTCAATAGGATGAAGCTTTTTCACCAACGAATCATGTCTCGATAAAAAATTCCTAGTGAAACAGTCTATGAGTTTGTGTATTTCGATGGGGAAAATTTGAGTTTGCATAAGGTGGTTTGAAGTGGGTGTCAGAGAGGTTTTAATGAGAACCATTCAACCTGCTTGAGTTAGATATTTTGTCAACCATCCTTTTGCTTTCCACGCTAGTATTTGAAGAAGAGGTGCAAAGGTATGATTAGATGCTCTTCTATTTTTGAATTGAACTCCTAGATAAATAGGAGGGATTGATGTGGCCGGCATGTTGACAAATTACTGCAGATTCCTCACCTTGATCGGGTCCAACCTTGGATGATTAATAATTACAGATTTGGATGTATAAATTATCTGACATAATTTTTTTTAAATCAAATTATTTTATGACATAATATTAGATAATTAGTAAATAACAATCAATTTATTTGTTTTTGGTGGACAAGAAACTAGTTGGAAGCCTAGCGACAAGCTGGACACCAACACCTTTTTGTATGACTATCCCTAATCTGTGAAAGAAATAGTTACATCTCCCAACGATAGCTAGGATTGGTTCTACCATGTATCCCAAAATAGGTAAGAATAGGTTCTACCAAGGTTCTCAACATAAGTCAAGATCGGTTCTACCAAAGTTATTACCTAGGTTCGAATTTGTCATCCAATAGATTCTTCAATGAAAACGGGACCAAAACGCCTATTGATTTCCTTTCGATTACGAAACAAGTTTCGTATATGTACTTCCTTTAAACATATGTAATCAAATATATATAGTTTCCTAGAATGAAATTACACCTATATCCAATACACAATCAAGTAACGAGTTACATAGATTATGTCGATGTCACATTTACGAAGTTCAAAAGATAAATGTTATACTTTGTAATCAAATATTCATCCTTGACACTTTAATCGTACTAAAATGATCAAGTATAATACTATAGTATTAAATATAACCTCGCATGTTATGTTTTGAATCTTAAACGACTTGAAAGCAACCATAGGAATGGAAACAAGTCAAGTTAGTATCACAATACCTCAAGTGAAAGGATGATATCTTCGTTATAGTCGATACGTCTTCAGGTCTTCAGAGTAATACTTGTTATTCTCAACATTCTTAGACTTTCTAGTCTAACCTAAACAAATTTGGTCTCTAGCACATTTAACCAAGCGACTCTCGTTGAGTTTTGATACTAAAATATGACAACCAAACTTGACATACCAATGCTTGGTGGGTTCAACCGAGCAATGCTCTAACACATACTAATATGACCAAGTCTAATACTAGAGTATCATAAATATAACCTCGCATGTTTTGTTTTCAATTTTAAACGACTTGAAAGAAATGATAGAAATGAAAACAAGTCAAGTCAGTATCACTAACCTCAAGTGGAAGGATGATGTCTTCGTTGTAGTCGATACGTCTTCACGTTCTTCGGGTCTTTATAGGAATACTTGTATATCTCAACATTCCTAGACTTTGTAGTCTAACCTAAACGAAGTTGACTCTAGTAATTTTAAATCAAGCAACTCTAATTGAGTTTTGATACTAAAATATGACACCCAAACTTGACATACCAACGCTTGGTGAGTTCAACCGAGCAATTCTCTAACAATCTCCCCCTTTGTAAATTTTGGTGAAAAAGCTCTAATACATATGGGGATAAAAGAATTATAAATAACTCATTCTCCATAGGCTTGATTCCAAGTTTCAACAATACAATATCCTGCACATATTCAAAAAATAAATGTTGATGTTAACATTTGAATAACAAAAGCTTTACTTCCCCTAAAGGAAAGTTAGGTATATATTCAATCCGAAGATATTTGTCATTCCTCTTTTGTAATATGAAATACTACACAACATGATGATATGTTTCTCCCCCTTAGTCTATGCTTTACTATTTCGTTAGATATAACGTTTTAAGCACATATGTCCTTCCCTAATGATCATAAATCACTTGTTTACTCCATAGATTTCTCCCCTTTTTTTGTCACAAAAATTACAAGAAACCAATAAACATAAAAGAAAACCGAAAGGATCTTAAAAATTCATGAGAACTTGTACAACCTATAAGAGTTAAGCACGAAAGTTTCATATACCATTTTAGATAAACAATACTAAAACCGAAACTACCTTGTTTTAGTATGTCATCAGGGAAACAATTGCTCAAAGCAATTTTCCCTTCGTCCTATTAGTTAACTAAGAAAACTTAGTTACAAAACCGAACCGATTATGTATGTATAATTGCGTTATTCGATAAGACTCAAATGAGATCAGAATTAACTCAATTTCTCTTAACAGGTTCCAATTATTATTAAAATAATTGTACCTTCTTTTAGACTAGACAAGAACTAGGTTAGTTAACTAGTTTTTCTTGTCAAGGAATTGACTAGACTTGAATAACTGAATCCTACATTTGATAAGTTTGAACTAAGATCATAATTAACTTAGTTTCTCTTATCGAGAATCAAAAGGACTAAAACAAATTGCCCCTTTTTCATTAAGCAAAAACAAAAATCAGAATTGACAAAAGTTTTCTTAAAAGGAAACAATTGAAACATAACAATCCAAACACAATAATGGAAATATAACAATTGCACCGTATTTCATTAAGCAAAAGCAAAGAGTAAGCAATTAAATTAGCTTTTCTTATCAAGAAGATGATTAACTAACACAAAAATCGTTACCATATGCTTCGATATGACAAACTAAGATCATAATTAACTTAGTTTTCATATCAGGAAAGATTATAAGCATAAATTTTCCATTGATTTCCACAACCACTCTCCCTACAAAGATATATTATTAAGCACCAATTCAATAAGAACTCTCCCCCCCTGTAAGTTGTTATTCCCCTGCAAAACAAAAGAATAACAAGCAAAATAACCTTTACCAGAGAAAGGTTGAACCGGTTTTAGCTAATACGTGCCAATAGTAAAAGCCTAAAACCGAAACTTCATGATGCTAATTTACCTTGACGACACCAAGACTTTCTAATATTTTCGAAAGTAGCTCTACCTAGTGGTGTGGTAAGAATATCCACCAATTTTCGTCCAGAAGGAACATATTCTAGTTTGGTAATTTCATTCTCATATAATTCTCGAATAAAGTAATATCGAATATCAATGTGTTTAGTTCGAGAATGTTCAATAGGATTCTATGTTAGTCGAATAGCAATGGAATTATTACAGAGAATACTCATAGTAGGAATATCAATATCATAGTGAATGAGCATCTATTTCATCCATAATAGTTGGGTACAACAAGTACCAGCAGCAATATATTCTGTTTCACAAGTAAAAAGAGACTAATAATTTTGTTTCTTATTGTGCCAAGATACTAGATTTTTACCAACATAAAAGCAACCACCAGAAGTGCTTTTCGATCTTCCATACATCCTGCTCATCAGCATCTGAGGCAATCATACTATGATTTGTATCCATAGAATATGATAAACCATAGTCAGTGGTTCCTTTTTACAACTTTAAGATGTGATTCTTTTGGATTTGCTTGAAATTTAGCACAACATCCTACACTGAAAGCAATATCTGTCCTGGTTGCAGTGAGATACAACAGACTTCCAATCATAGATCGATAGAGTTTCTGATTAACATATCTTTCATTGAATTGAAGTTTTCAAGTTGTTGACATTGGAGTTGCCATAAGAGTTGCATCTTTTAGATCATATTTTTCAATCAAATTTCTTGCATAGTTTTCTTGTGATAAGATAATATTGTCTTTTTGTTGATGAATCCGCAACCCCAAGAATTATGATAGTTCTCCCATATTTCTCATTTTGAATTCACTACTCATAAGATTTAAGAATCCATCTGTGAGATTTTTAGAGATGGATCCGTAGATGATGTCATCCACATAGATTTGTGCAACTAGAACATTCTTACCATTTCACTTGGTAAAAAGAGTCTTATCAGCACCTCCTCTAGAGAATCCTTTTCGAAGTAAAAAGGATGTTAACTTATCATACCAAGCTCTTGGAGCCTGTTTTAGACCAAAAAATGACTTTGAGTCTAAGAACATGACTAGGGAATGCAGGGTCTTCAAATCCTTTAGGATGAGTAACAAAAACTTCTTCTTTCAAATCTCCATTATGAAATGCAAATCTGATATCTATTTGAAAAAGTTTGATCTTGAGATTGCAAGCATAAGCAAGTAAGAGTCTAATTAATTCTAAATGAGCTACAAGAGCAAAGAATTCATCAAAATCAGTACCTTCTATTTGATAATATCCTTGAGCAACAAGTATGGACTTGTTACGAACGACAATTCCATATTCATCTGATTTGTTCTTGAAGATCCATTTTGTGCCAACTATATTAACCCCTTATGGTTTTGGAACACGTTCCCAAGTACCTTGTATTTCAAACTGATTAAGTTCTTCATGCATTGAGTTCACCCAAGCAGGGCCATCAAGGGCTTCTTCGATATTTTTTAGCTCTATAGAATAAAAAAAACAAGTATAGTGACAAACATTCTGAAGTTCCCTATGAGTCATTACCCTGGCATTAGCATCCCTAATAATATTCTTTTCAGAATGTCTAAGATGAACCCACTTTGGAGGTTTGTGAGCTTCACGCTCAATGTTGTTAGACGTTTCAGCAACACTATCAGTGTCATTTTTATCATCTGGGTCACAAGTTGTAGGCACAACTATAGGTTCTTCCTCACTGAGTTTTTCTTTGCATACAGTCTCCGAAGGAGCTAACTCTGCAGCAATGTGGTTGTCTTGCCGGAAATCAGTAATGTCATCAATAACAATATTGATTGATTCCATCATGACTTTAGTTCGGAGATTATATACTCTGAAAGCACGACTATCAGATGTATATCCGAGAAAAATTCCTTCATCGCTTTTGGAATCAAATTTTCCTTTATGTTCTCTGTCCTTAAAGATATAGCATTTGCTTCCGAAAACCCTTAAATAACTTAGATTAGGTTCTCTTCCATACCAAAATTCATAAGGAGTATTAAGAATTTTTTATCTCAAATAGACTCTATTTATGAGATAACATTCTGTGAAAACAACTTCTCCCCGCAATGTGAGTAGTAGATTTTTATTATGAAGCATTACTCTAGCCATTTCCTGAATATTTCTAATCTTTCTTTCAGCAAAACCATTTGGTTGAGGTGTAATGGGAGCAGAGAATTGATGAGTATGTTAGAGCACTGCTCGGTCAAACTCGCAAGAGTTGCTATCTCAAGCTTGTTTGTCAAGTTTAGGTGATCAAAACTATAAGTCTTGATTTCTAGTCTACTTATAGTTACGTCTCGGATTACGATAGAATGTGTAGTTGAGATTTAGACTTCACGGCGTTCATCGATTGAAGACGAAGATCTACAGATTGCCGAGCGAAATATTGGGTGTGGTTGTTAGACCCCCGCTTTTTCATAGTGGATCCTAATTTATTGCAGTATTCATAGACTTTTGTATCTTTGAATTTTGTACCACGACCGCTTCTTACTTTCTTAAGTTTGTGACCCTGTTCATTTTGAATCATATTCACAATAACCTTAAACTCCTTAAGAGTATCATTTTTTATTTATTTTTAGAAAAGAAACCTAGGTAAACCGAGGGTAGTCATCAACCATTACTAAAGCATATTTCTTAGCATCATCTGTTGGATATGACTGAAAGGATCCATGTGTATAAGATCGAGAAGAGCATGAGTAGTTATATCTCGAGAAAGTTTGTGTGGAACTTTTGCTTGCTTTCCTTTTTGACAAGCACCACATACACCTTCTACTTTAGTATTTATTTTAGGAACGCCTCTGACAAGTTCATGGTTACTGAGCTTACCAAGCATTCGGTAGTTGATATGACCAAACCGTTCATGCCAAGTGGGTTGATGGCACTTTGGTCAGGTTACAGTATAAATTAGATTGTATATCATATATATAATGAATTCCGAATATAATAAAAAATAGAATTATATATATATATATATATAATTATATTTTTTTGTGATTTCTACAATCGAATGTTCTTTTAGTTTACCTATTAGCGGCGACCAACACCAAGCTCCCAACTAATTCATCTTTCGTGAATTTCGAATATTTTTACCTTGGTCCGCCGTTGTACTCCAAAGAGTTAATTGAGGATTATGGTTCTCTTATTGACAATATATTGATATTTTAAGATTCCAAATTGTTTGCTCTTGCTGTTTATTTCTTTATACTTTACGATAGATCTGTAATATCATTCAAAACTAAATATTCATCATGAATCCCTATTAAAATAGCAAACAATTCATTACGTTGTATTTGCGCTCTCTATGATGTTTATGAACATTGTAATAATAGTAAGTGTAGTTTTTTTTTCTTTAATTATAAGGGAATTATTTTTCCGTTATGTACGAACATCTTGATATATCATTATCTTTTTCCTCTTTTTCGTCATCAAGGACAGGTTGGTTTGTGCTCGGTTTTCTTGGGTAATTTATGGGTGATTCTGTTAAGATGGTTTTACTCTCGTGAACAACCTGATGAGTAAATATTTGATGATTAATTCATTGTGTTGTCTTTTTAATAATGTTATTCTCGAGGCCCTTTCATCTACAACATGTTAGCATATTTTATTTTTATTTGAATCACTACATCATAAGATATAAATATTGTCTGCATACTCATATATGCCAACGTATTCCTATAAAAAAAAATTCTTCAAATGGTTACCTTTATGTTTTTAAATAACTTTGTTTCGTTCTTTTGTCGTTCAACCAAAAATAGTCTTTATTTTTTTTATTTCTTTATGGTGCAATGCTTAGTTGATGATTCATCATGACTTTGAGAATTTTTTCTATCGGGAGTGCAGGTTTTTAATTTGCTTAATACTACTAGAATACCGTTGCCATTGTGGGGAAGACCGACCGAAGAAAAACGAAACACTCTTGATTGCATAGCGCGTTATATATCATTTTTTTGCCGGAATGTTATTTTTGAGGCATAAGTGAAAATATCATTTTTATTGAAACGGAGTGAGTACATCGTTTTATTAGTTGCAACGAAAAATTAGTTGATGCATAAACCAAAATATGGCTACATAAAGTTTTATGTATCTTTTGTGGTGGTTTAAATAATGGATATACATTTAATTTTCTAAAATTGTGCCTAAAATATTAAACACTTACGAATTTTTCGTAAAAACTCTAAATTTGATATTGTTGTTTGTACTCATTGCGTAGATTTTTTTATAACCTTTCCAACGAGATAAAATTTGTAAAATTACAAGGCACGGATTTTTAGATATGTTATGTTAAAGTTTGTTTTCAAATTATACCCCTAAAGGAATAGGATACATAAGGAGTTATTGTAATTGGACTAAAAGGGAGGGATATTTTTGTATTATCAAGTGCACACTACCAAAATCTTTTTATCAAATTGCAAATTTATGTGAGGTTTCATTTTACAAAAAAGTGGCCATAAAAGGGACTCCCTCCCTTCGGGTCCTTCAGACCCTCCGGTCGGTCGGCCCAATAAAGTTATAATTATGATTTAATTTTACTTAATTAATATAAATTTGAGTTAACTTGAGTTAATATAAATTTAGACTTGTTAGAATCTGGGACCGTACCTGGTATCAGAGCCATTTCATAGGGAGAGATAGAGTGTTAAATATTAGTCGCAGTGAGATCGTAAAACCGATTAGGAGGAAGTTTCCATGTGAAGGTGGAGCACTGATTCCTGTTGACCGTTTAAACTTTAGAATCCCTAATTATGGCTAGCTATGTCAGATCGTTTTCCAAGAAAAACAGTTTAAAAAAGAAAATAACTCTGAACTCAGAAGAAATCATAATGCATGATATTGAGAAAAAAATGCAAAACTGGAATATCCCTAAAGTCCCTGTTAATGAGGTCTATAAAAAAAGGATCTTTTCATTTTAAAACTGATTATGCAATCAAGACAGTAGAGAAAACAATATCAATAATAGATTCAAATGATAATTTTGAGCTTTTCTCTTCCAGGATGATTGAGGACCATAAACAAAAAAGATTTAATTATCTTCATATTGGGTTAATCCAAATAGCAGTCAAACCGTTAACAAGGACAGGATTAAATAATTCTGTACTTCTATGTGTTAGGGATTGTAGGCACAATAAGTTTACTGATTCGTTGTTGGGAATTATTGAATCTACATTATGTGAGGGTCCAATCTACTTTAATTGTTTCCCAAACTTTTTAGTATCCCTTAATGATCCAGGCCTCCTTAAAACTCTAACTTTAAATGTTAGAACTCAGGGGTTTGATATGGTCATGGGATCTCAAAACTTAGCAGTTGTCTATAGAATATATTATAAGGTCATGAACACCTTATGTCCGAATGCCCAAATTTATGATACGAAGGGTCAAACCACCCTTTTTCATACAAATATAGGCAAAGCTCATACTGTAATACCCAGAACAATTAGATGGGATAAGGTTACCCTTCCAGAAAAGTGGACTTTGCAAGTGGAGGTACCCACAAAACCCTGTCAAAACCAAAACCTTCAACAAATCATCGAATATGAAGACGGAGATGTAGAAATACAATTTACATTCCTGTAGGAAAACGGGGATTAAAGTTATGGATAAAGAAGGAAGTACACCAAGACCTTCTATATCCTCATCTTCTTATATAGATCCAATAAATAACTTTATAAATGATTCACAAGATATTACAATAGAAGGAGTTAAACAAACTCCACATCAGGTTAATAAACCTTATTATTGGGTTGATACACCAAAATCAAGTAATAGAAATATCCCTGAACAACCTGAGCCAACATTTTCAGATATGAATTTCGAGGTAAATGTAATACAACAACCTTCAGATAGCATAGATGAGTTACGAAAAGAATATCATAGCTCCAAAAATAAGAATAAAATAGCTTGGTTTAGTTCAAAATTCTCTCCTCATCAAAAGACAAAATTATATAAGACCTATGGTTTCTACCTAATTCATAGTCAAATTAAAAAACCATTTTTTGATTGGTTAGATGATTTAATCAATAATCATGGTTTAAAAAATGATAAGGAATCTCTTAATACCTTAGAAACTCCATTCCATACATATGAGACAAATGAGGGAAAACCCGTTCAGAGTATACATCCTCCGGAGACAGTCCTGACCTTTAAGGGAGCTATAGCATCTCCGTATAAAGCAGAATCAAGATAAACCAATTTGGCAGCAACTCAAAAGGATATTGGCCAGTTAATACATCTAGGCAATTATACAAATTTATGTTTACAATCTTTAGGTAGACAAACAACCAGAATTGAGACAATGTTAACTACTAATAAAGAAGTGGCATCTACTAGTGGTACAAAACCAGTAGAGGATAAAATAGATCCAGAACCACAAAGGGGGCTTTTGTTTAAGCCATCCCCGGTTATCAATCGAGATGTGTTTAGACTATCCAATCCTGATAACAGTTTTGTAGATGCTTTAGTTGAAAAGCTAGAGTCTCTTAGTCTATCCACTCCCAAAATATCTAAAAATCCAAAAGAGACATCTCAAGTTATTAATGTTTTATCTAAACAAGAACATTACAATAATATTAATGTAGATAAATTGGAAGAAATATTCCAAACATCATAACCTATTACTCTTAATAAGATATCTTTTGGTAAAAAATATGCAGCTACATTTCCTACTACAAGAAATTATTACCCAAGACCTACACCAGTAGATTTACAATTAGAAGAAGACTATAATTGGAACCAGGTTTCTTTTGATGGGAGATCTATAGTAGAATGGAATATAGATGGTATGACAGAATACCATATTCTAAATACAATTAGACAAATGACCATGTATAGTTCTGCTTCTAGAATTAATTTCCAAAATCCCGATGACCATATCTTTAAAGCTATAGTTATGGGATTTACTGGTCAGCTTAAAGGATGGTGGGATTTCCACCTGTCTGATCAGGCAAAATGGAGTATAGAACATGCTGTCAGACAAGTAAAATTAGAAAATGGATTTGTCCAGAATCAAGCTGATGCGGTAAATACATTACTGTATACAATTACTCTACATTTTTTAGGGACAAACTCCCAACAAATGGAGAGATCAAGAGAATTACTCATTAATTTGAAATGTCCCATTCTCTCCCATTATAGGTGGTATAGAGATGTTTTCTTCTCCAAACTATTCAGCGGAGAAGATTGTTCTTCAGACTTTGAATTTTGGAAAGAAAAATTTGTTTCTGGATTACCTCCCTTATTTGCTGAGAGAGTTAGAAGCAGGCTTAAAGCTAAAAATACCCAAGGAAGAATAGATTATAATGATTATACCTTTGGGCAATTATCTTCTGAAATTACGTCAAATGGTTTAGCTTTATGTTCAGATATAAAACTCCATAGGCATTTACAGAAGAACAAAATAACTAAAAGAGAAGAATTAGAAGATTTATGTGAACAATTCGGTTATAATTCTCTTCCACCAACCATTAGATCCAAAAGGAAAAATGTTCCGCAATATCATGGTAAAAGAATGACTAAGTATAATAGATACCCACGAAAAAACAAAAGGCCCGATTTTCCTAGAAATAAGAAGAAGCCACAACAATATAATAATAAAAAAGAACCTCCAGTTTGTTACAAATGTGGAAAGATCGGACATTACCAAAATAAATGTCGAACAAAACAAAAGATAAATGAACTAAATATAGATGAAGGGCTTAAACGTCAATTAAGTCAAATCCTCTTAATGGAAAATGACAACTCAGATGAAACTGAGGAAGTATCTTCTGAAGAAGATTCTGATGAATCTTCAAACTCTATTTCTGGGATGGAGGATAATGAATGTGACGACAATTGTTCCTGCAAAAATTGTTTGCATAAGGAAATGACAGGCTTAGGAATCAATGTTCTTACCAATGAGGAAAATCTTATTCTAGAATTAATAAATAAATTAAGTGATCCTAATACAAAACATGCAGCCTTGGAACGATACATTGAGGTGGCAAAACATACTCCTAAAGTAAACAAAATCGAGAAGAATTTACAACCTTATAGTTTCAAAGAAATTATATCAAGGGTAGAAAATCGAAACTCTAAGAAAGAACCCTCAATTAGTGAACTTCAGGCTGAGGTTAATCAGGTTAAAGTTGAATTACGAGAGCTTAAACATAGAATCCAGATATTAGAACTTCATAAACCTGCAGATGAGGAGTATGATTCGCAGGAAGAAAATTCCTTTGATGATATCTTACAAAACTATCAGGCAACAGTTTCTACACAAAAGGATGTAGAAAAACCATAATCCTCTAATATAAATCAAGAAATAAAAGATTTGGAATTTATTAATATAATTGATAAAGTGGTAACTCAAAAATGGTATACTTTAGTTACATTAATCATAGGAAAAGAATATAGTTTTCAGACTATGGCACTTATAGATTCAGGTGCAGATTTAAATTGTCTAAATGAAGGAATAGTACCAACAAAATATTTTAGTAAAACAACCCAAGTCCTTAATACTGCATAATCAATTACAATTGTCAGATGCTGCAATTTGCAATAATGGTATCTGTCTGCAAACACCATTTATTATGGTTAAAAACCTATCTCAAACATGTATCTTAGGAACCCCATTTTTAAATATGTTATATCCATTACAAATTAGTAATGCTGGAATTGAAGCTTGTGTTCAAGGTCATAAGATTATATTTGAATTTACTTCCCAACCAAAGCAAAAATTTATTAATCATATTCAGGATAAAATCAAACAAAGGGAGAAATTTCTATTCTTTTTAAAAGAAGAAATCCAGTATAAGAGGATAAAAGAAAAATTGAAATGTCCTAAAATCCAAAAACAAATAGAAGATATCAACAATACATTAATAAAAGAAGTTTGTGCTGATATTCCTAATGCATTTTGGGAAAGAAGGCAACATATTGTTGAGTTACCTTATGAACCAGATTTTTCAGAAAAAATGATTCCAACTAAGGCTAGACCAATTGAAATGAATAACAGATTACTTGAAATATGTAAGTCGGAGATTCAGGATTTATTAGATAAAGGTATAATTAGGAAAAGCTATTCTCCATGGAGCTGTCCGGCCTTTTATGTTATAAAGGCAGCAGAATTGGAAAGAGGAGCTCCGAGATTAGTAATAAATTATAAACCTTTGAATAAAGCTTTAAGATGGATTAGGTACCCTATTCCTAATAAAAAAGACCTCTTGGATAGATTATATAATGCGGTTATCTTCTCAAAATTTGATTTAAAGTCTGGATATTGGCAAATCCAAATTGCTGAAAAAGACAAATATAAAACAGCATTTACAGTTCCATTCGGGCATTATGAATGGAATGTCATGCCCTTCGGCCTAAAAAATGCCCCATCAGAATTTCAGCATAACATGAATAATATATTTAATCCACATTCAACTTTTACAATTGTTTACATCGATGATGTATTAATATACTCTGAATCTATTGAGCAGCATTTTAAACACATATTAACTTTCCTCAAAATAGTGAAGCAGGCTGGTTTAATTGTTTCTGCAAAGAAGATGAAAATATTCCAAACCCAAGTTAGGTTTCTTGGGCATAATATTAATAAAGGGTACTATTATACCTATAGACCGGGCTATAGCCTTTGCTGATAAATTCCCAGGGATAAAAAACAATTACAAAGGTTTCTTGGAAGTCTGAATTACATAGCAGATTTCTATAAAGATCTAGCAAAAGATAGTAAACCCTTATATGCTAGATTAAGGAAAAATCCTCTTAATTGGTCTAGTGAACATACTAGCGCTGTTAGGAAAATAAAAGCTAAGGCTAAAGAATTACCATGCCTAAATATAGCTAATCCTACGACTTACAAAATAGTAGAAACAGATGCCTCTGATATTGGTTATGGAGGAATTCTTAAACAAATAGTCAATGGTAAGGAACAATTAGTTCGATATACTTATGGTGTGTGGAAATCAGCACAACAGAATTATTCGACAATAAAAAAGGAAATTTTGGCTATAATTCATTGTGTTACTAAATTTGAAGGTGATTTGTTAAATCAGGGTTTCCTTATCAGAGTAAACTGCCAAGCAGCCAAAGAAGTGTTAGTAAAGGATGTTAAAAATTTAGCATCTCATCAAATATTCGCAAGATGGCAAGCTATTCTTTCAGCTTTTGATTTTAAGATTGAATATATTAAAGGAGATACTAACTCTTTGCCAGATTTCTTAACTCGTGAATTTTTGCAGGGAAACAATGGAATCTCAGCTGATTAAGGGTAAATCCCCTGCAATTTCCCGCTCTAGCAAAAATAATAATCCTTTTAGTAAAAAGAATGATCCTTTCCTAATTAAAGGAAGCCTCAATAAAGGTAATTCTTCCTCATATCAAGAGGAACGTTCTCCATATTTAATGACTATGTCATTACCTCTTTTAGCTGTTGAGACGGAGCATATTCAAAGAAATCCTGCTGAAATCGCCTCTATGTATTTAAAAAATCATATCTTACCACATTATGGTAAATCTAGAGACTTCTATGAAGCAATTCTCCTGGAAACAGGTTCAGTCCTCATACAGCATAATGCTATGGATAATAATAATATTCCTGGCTTCTCCAAATTGGAGATTTTAAAAGTCCTCTCTTATAGAGACTGGGGAATGAATCCCCATGATTCTAAAAGTTTCATAAACTACCCACATCTGAAACCTAAGTTTTACAATTATACTGATTATATCAAAGCCTAGACACATACCTTATGTGTTCAAAACCAAATATTTTCTCATTCTTGGTACATTGGGTTTAAATTGAAGGTAATTCAAGACCTTCCAAATTGGTTCCGGACATGGTTGGGTCTATGGGGACCTACTAAAGATATTTTACCTGGATTTATTTCACAAGCCTTAGAAAAATTTATAAAGGCTAATAGCCATTCTTATGATAAAAGACGATTAATGTCTTGGTTCTTTATCTTATATGAAATCCCATGGATTTTGCGTTGGAATTATTCAATTTCTAGAGATGATGATCATGAATGGGAATATATCTCATATTTGGACAGGCAATTATTTATTAAATGGTGGGATAGGTACAATGCTTCCCATCTTCAACCGTCTAATTTTGTTATTCAATTTGTGGCACCTCAATTATTGGTGTCAGTCTCTTCCTCAGTCTCCCCTATGGAATTTTCTACACATATTTTGGCATTAAAACAGCAGCATGGAAATCTTTCTAAAGAAGATTTCAGAAAACAAATTTTACAAATTCTAGACAGTGAAGAAATCAGCTCTCAACCTTCTCCAAAATCTATGGAAGAAGATGAAGTCAAGACAGAAGACAGTACTGAAGATTTAGATGCTAATGAAGATGATTGTTTTGGAATAATTTCTTAAAGTTTAGGATTTTTCAAGATTTTTCTTTGAATAAAAAGCAAGGTCGACTCCACTGTTTATCAAGGACACGTTTATGCTTTTTTAGAAGGGAATCTTATGATCATCTTTTTCCTGGTCTTTGTCTGCCACTCTCTTTGGACACATTTTTGCTTTTCAAAAAGCAAAAGGATTGGGTTATCCTTATCTTTCATCTTGGTTTATTTCTACTACGTTTCCTTCTCTTATTGGGTGTTGTAATTTCATGATAAGATTCTTGCTCAAAGAAATCTTATCTCTTTGGTTTTCTTCCCCTATAAATACTTCATGGAAGTGAAGGGGAGAAGCAAGTTTTTCCTTTGAGCTTTCAAGTTTAGTTTGAGTGTAAGTAAAAATTTGTGAGTGTCTTCCTTCTGAGAGCATTTTCCTATCTTTGTGTGTGATTTCAAGTTTGCTTTGGTGTGCTATCAATAAATAAATAACTACTTTGTGAGTATCTCTAATCTCTATCTTTGATATCATTTATTTAAAGTTATAATTATGATTTCTTTTTACTTAATTAATATAAATTTGAGTTAACTTGAGTTAATATAAATTTAGACTTGTTAGAATCTGGGACCGTACCTGGTATCAGAGCCATTTCATAGGGAGAGATAGAGTGTTAAATATCAGAACCTCTAGTTTGTTACAAATGTGGAAAGATCGGACATTACCAAAATAAATGTCGAACAAAACAAAAGATAAATTAACTAAATATAGATGAAGGGCTTAAAAGTCAATTAAGTCAAATCCTCTTAATGGAATCTGACAACTCAGAAAATACTTCCTCAGTTTCATCTGAGTTGTCAGATTCCATTAAGAAGATTTGACTTAATTGACGTTTAATCCCTTCATCTATATTTATTTCATTTATCTTTTGTTTTGTTCGACATTTATTTTGGTAATGTCCGATCTTTCCACATTTGTAACAAACTGAAGGTTCTTTTTTATTATTATATTGTTGTGGCTTCTTCTTATTTCTAGGAAAATCGGGCCTTTTTTTTCTTCGTGGGTATCTATTATACTTAGTCATTCTTTTACCATGATATTGCGGAACATTTTTCCTTTTGGATCTAATGGTTGGTGGAAGAGAATTATAACCGAATTGTTCACATAAATCTCCTAATTCTTCTCTTTTAGTTATTTTGTTCTTCTGTAAATGCCTATGGAGTTTTATATCTGAACATAAAGCTAAACCTTCTGACATAATTTCAGAAGATAATTGCCCAAAGGTATAATCATTATAATCTATTCTTCCTTGGGTATTTTAGCTTTAAGCCTGCTTCTAACTCTCTCAGCAAATAAGGGAGGTAATCCAGAAACAAATTTTTCTTTCCAAAATTCAAAGTCTGAAGAACAATCTTCTCTGCTGAATAGTTTGGAGAAGAAAACATCTCTATACCACATATAATGGGAGAGAGTTGGACATTTCAAATTAATGAGTAATTCTCTTGATCTCTCCATTTGTTGGGAGTTTGTCCCTAAAAAATGTAGAGCAATTGTATACAGTAATGTATTTACCGCATCAGCTTGATTATGGACAAATCCATTTTCTAATTTTACTTGTATGACAGCATGTTCTATACTACATTTTGCCTGATCAGACAGGTGGAAATCCCACCATCCTTTAAGCTGACCAGTAAATCCCGTAACTATAGCTTTAAAGATCTGGTCATCGGGATTTTGGAAATTAATTCTAGAAGCAGAACTATACATGGTCATTTGTCTAATTGTATTTAGAATATGGTATTCTGTCATACCATCTATATTCCATATATATATATATATATATGTATATATGTATATATATATATTATTTGATTATGTTTTTTCGATGGCCCAAAGAAAATAACGGTTAATTTTTGCAATAATGTCCAAAGGATGTAGTATGCAATCATATAATTTTGTATCTATAGGGTAAAATGTGTTTAAAGTATCAATTATGTATGCCTTAACTCATCCTCTCGGATAAAGAAACAACTATATATGTTACGTTACACCAATTTTCAATCCTTTTTTTCTTTTAAAACAAAATTGATTATTGTTTGTGGTGGATTTTTGGACTTTAAAACACTGGGTTAGATAGCTGCTGGATTTTGTGGGTTTTTACAATATTATCAATGAATGTGACACTATATGATCACCTCAAATGCAACTACCCCAAATACTTCATGGGAGTAGCGTGACTAGGAGAAGAATCGGTAGGTCCAAGTGAAGCGCACAAACAAGTCAAACATGCACAATGAAGTGTATAATACCTACAGATAAAATTTAAAAACCCATAAAGAATGATGATAACAATATATATTACAGAGCACTTCTAGGATTAATAACCAAAAAGAAGATTTTTAGCATATGGAAAATACTAACCAATTTCCAAATAATATGCGTAGGGCGAAGTGTAGCGTTTCCATTCCTGATATCAATTTATAATAGTTGAAATTATGGTCAGAAGTTATAGAAAGTTATAATATTGAGACATTTAATTAAACTTCTACCAGAGTTGAATACCTCATACGGAGCTTTCAGTCACGCTCCAATTCGCACAGAAAAGAGTACACGGAACTGATCACGGAGATAACAATCTAGGCATGGAACCAAAATCCATGGAGAGGTGTCTGGTAAAGGGCTGAGCAAACTATCATGAAAATCGACAACAAGTACTTCATAGATGAAGTAAATGGAGTGATTCCAAAACAGTTAGTTTTGAGAATGTAATATAACATAATTTATTTATACACCAATAAAAATTAAGCATGCATAGAACAAAGAGCAAATTTATGAGAAAACTCACCATTCAAGATGGCAAATGTCTTTTCTTGGCCTTCCTTGTAGCAGGCCTCCCCAAGACACTGGAGGAGTCTAAGTAGGTAGGAAAAATCATGAGATAGATGCCTACCTGGTGATCCCCACAAGGTCTATCAATCCACAGGTCAACTCCCACAATGTCCTGTTTATGATTGTGATGACAAAAAAATGTGGTATCATATACTCTCTCCGTTTCAAAATAATAGGTTGGTTTCTTGTCGAATGGTAAGATTGTTAGTAAAATATAATGGTTTAGTCTTCACATACTTCTTAGAAAAGTTCTCCAAAAATTTTCGTTGATCTTCAGTCTTCGAGAATGATGTCTGATACTCAACTACCAAATTCTAACCTAATCCGATACTTTACGTAGTAGACTAGAATCCAACCGAGCATTTCTCTAACATTAAATGATTCGTTTTATTTTATAATAATTAGAACATTTCATTGTTTTGAAAAAATAAGTAAAAGAAACTAACACTACCATAAAAATCTCTGGATCGCTTTTATGAACGTGAAAGAATGATATGTTATAGACATATTAATACACGAGGAACACGACAAATGTTTGAAAGACCATGTCAACAGAATGTTATCACTTCAAACCATTATAAAACAACGTTAGAGGTTGACATACAAAAACTTAATGGGGATTTAGATCATGTGGATATTATTTATGGGGTAGATACGGTTGAGGAAAATATCATATTTCAGGGAAGTAACCGAAAACAAGAGAGTTGGGTTGGTTGTTACAAGATCTAACGAAAGGGTTGGCGCTTGGTGGCAACAAGCTAAGCAAATGAGGTTTATGAGAGGTAAAATTAAACTAGAATCTTGGGAGAAACTTAAGAAACATACAAGGTTTGTACAAGGACTATCTATAAATAACTTTACAATCTCAAGCAAGGTTCAAAGTCGGTAGATAATTACTCCAAGAAAGTTTATCAATTCATTGCAAGGAACGAAATTATGGAAATAGAAAAACAACTCATAACGATGTATGTCATAGGATAGAGAATCCAATTTCAAGACACTTTAAACTTGTTTAATTAATATATAGTCGGTCATGAAAGCATATTAAATATCATTATATTTAAAAAAGAAATATGAAAGGAGAGTTGTTAATACCAATTTGAAAGTCACACTCAAAGAGGTGTTAGAATTACTAATTCTCAAATGTCAACTAATCAAACTCCAACTTCAAACGTTCCATTAAGACCCAATGTTTCTCAACAAACTTTTTAAGGTAAATGTGATAAATATGGATAAGGAGCTCCAAAAGTATGGTGATGATGAAGATGATGTGTATTTGGATATATGGAACCATCGATATTTGATAGGAACCCCCAAGAATAAGTATAAGAGAAATTTATTATTGGTGACCATGGATCATGTTTGGTTGTGTTACGTAACTATTTTACTCCAAAACTCGATGAAAATGATTAACTGCTAAGGTGCAATATTTTTCAATCTACTTGCACAATTGAAAAAAAAAATGCAAACTTATGATTGATTCAGAGAGTGAAAATATCGTTTCCAAATAATTGGGCTAGAAATTGAAATTAGATACAAAAAAAATACCTGACACCATATTCTTTATCATGGCTTAACCAAGAAAGTGAAGCATATACGCTGTCTTATTAATTTTTCTTAATAATAACGAAATTCTTGATATTAGGTAGATTAGTTGCATTGTATATAACTCAATAACAATGTTAGAGAATATATGTTCGTTTCCGTATGACTATTAATATTTGTTTGACCTTTTTTTTGTTACACACCCGATCATAACCATCCATTATCCTTAACGACTTTATCTTCTCCAACGTCGGATCCTATCATATATATTTTGATATTTTCTATATGAGAAAAATGTGATTCTCAAATAACCTTGTCCAATCGATAAATTAAGTTTCATTGAATTTATTATTTATCCACTACTCAAATTCTTTGATTTTTTTTATCCTTCTTCTACTCAAATTCTCTTCTCTTAATTATGGTTAATAGGAATTTTGTTCAACAAGAAGAAATTGTCTTGCAATTACGTACGTTTATGTGGGTTGTGATGAAATAATTAGGGAAAACAAGCATCATCTCTGTTTTGGCCGGCTGACGATTAATATGCCTACGTTCATCCAAATGCAATTGTGTAAACATTAACACAACTTTTTCTTTTTCATCACTTGAAGTATCCAATTCGATTCCGTATGTAAGTCTTACGTAAGCACGCATGAGTCTCATATTGTATGTTCGCAACAACAATTCTAGTTTATATTAGCATTCAACACCAATAGAACAGTAGTTATTCATTACCATTTCATTCAACATTGATCACCAATACATCACAAAACAGGTAATAATCATAGATTTTTTAACTACAATATCCATGCGTCTTGTTTATCAAAGTTGCAAAGACCGTTGTCAGCCAATCTTGATTTGTAAGCAGAGTTACAGAAACTAACATTTGACTAAAATACGAAATATGAGTTTTCGTCGGGCATCTCTTATCTATAACATGGAAAAATTACGTTCTCTTTTGTAGCTAAGACAAGCATTTTCACCATATTCTAGCTAAGCGAAGAGCCATAATGGTTGGTGTCACAACTACAAATGCTCCAAGCAAATTTTTGCGCAATTGTAACCCGACAATATAGTGGTTCAATGATCTCTTATTACCCACTCGCATTTCATCCTTATAAGTTTGCACCTATGCAAACAGCCAACTTCACTGAGTTATGCAACGGAAGACTTACTTAGATTTTCTCTCTACCAGCAATGTAGCCCATACTACAAAGGGGTTTCTGCAATGTTTACGCTTCACAGAATTGGGGGAGTATCTTCGAATCAACAGAATACTAAGGCGAACATATAAGCCAACAAACCCTCTTTTATTAGCTTAAGGGGAAGATTACAAAATCCGTCCAACCAATGGAATTACAAGCTTATTCTCTAAGCCTAACACAAAAACACTCTCTACTGCTATGTAGTTTCTCTACACATGAAGACTTGCATTTGCAAAGGTTCTCTGGCTATTTATAATGCCAAGAACCAGGGCCAATCCGTATGTAACTCAGTTGCACGCCCTATGAACATCCATCTGTCCATAGGCAGTTCCCTAACCGCCACAATGCCTTTTTATCTGCTACCTTTTTCGCTGGCTTGCAGAATGGCGCCACACTTGTCTCGAACGGTTAGGCTATGCCAAACTTGGGTGTAAAGCCACTTTATCACCGTCTCTAACTTGCTCTTTCACTCTGGCATGCGTGTGTTACACACACACTTGTAACTGACAACTTGAACTCAAATCCGACAATCATTGCACTGTACTGAACTTGGCCCGTGCCAATGTTCGGCAATGGTTACGCTTTACTCAATCTTGCACTTCTTCCAAGTATTCGGCAATTGTTGCGCTTCATTCATCCCGATCATGCACTTAGCTTATTTTGATGCCAACACTCAAATATCATGCCAATTGAGTCTTGACTTGCTTAGTTCAACTTCATACTTCATATGCATCACTTGCATTCTTTTTGCCGAGCAATAATCACCAATGCCGCATTTGGCAATACCATTGTTGCATATGCATTATCCAAGCCTTGGCCAATGCTTGGTATGATGCCAAAGTCATTCCATGACTTGCATTTTATCCTTTATTCCTTCCTTAAGCTGGGCTAACTCTGAATAAGGATATGCAACACTATTGCGTCGTATTACATTTTCTAAGTAGCTTCTCTTGTATCAGCCATGTTGGCGCTACATCATCGGACTGTGCAGCTCCATCTGCCAGGCTACAAATTCAGTATTGCGGAACCTTTGCGCTTAACTTTTGGGACCGGTCATAGACCTCCCCCACCCAATCCATTCAACGTCCTCGTTGAATGCAACATTAGTTCAGCTTCTACTGAACTTTCTCGATCTTGTATGCATCTGAGCCACTCTCAGAAATCAACAACTTTATTTGGTCTTCAACCTTGCCAAAACTTTTCTTCCTAGTACTTTACGCCTCCACTTAGTTTATTCGCCTTGCCATTAAGCCTATGAATTCCATCTTCACTGTCGCATCATCGACTATGCTTCAATTCCACTTCATTCACATCTCAACACTCAAAAGCTATTGCAATCTGTTGTCATGCCTCTTGCATCAGCACATAAATCTTTTCTTCAAGCCATTTCGTTCCTAAGTGTACACGCCAAATAGCCAACATATCAACCTGATATGCATAACTTAGCTTACCTCCTTCAATTCCGACTGACATTTCACTCTTGCAATTCAACATGCCTTATTATAGACTAAGTGTTCTTCAATCACTTTGCAACTCTCTTATGCAAATTTGACTGAAATGCATGACATTAGCCATGACTTATGAAACCCGGGACATCCCACCGTCACTTTGGACAAGACTCCTCTTCACGCGCCTTTGAAACTAACAAGGCCTCACTTGTTCTTTCAAACTGCTATGCTTTAATGTAGCGGAAAAACAACATCATGTTCTTCCTAACTATGAGTTACTCTTAACTCATATGCTTGATGGACTTACACCTTCATTCTTGCCGTGTTACTCCATGGTATCACTGCCAAATACTGTCGCACTTCTACGTAACTCTCCCCTAATAGCAAACTCGCCTATGCCACCAACTTCAACTCTTTTTGCTTGGCCTTGCTTTCAGCATTTGTTATTGTATACTTTGGCTAAGTATACTTGTAGTGCTTCCCAAATGAACTAGCTTTACATTAAGCAAAAAGAGACAAGGTTTTTGCTTAAACACCACCTTCATTCATTACACTAGCTTTACATAAGAAACTTAGGGACTCCTTCCCATTTACACAAGGCCTTACTAAAAGCAAACTAACAACCAAAGAAAATACACCAACTGTAATACCCTGTAATTTTATTTTCCGTATCGGTTTGGGTTATACCATGTAGCTTGTTATTAAGGTTGTTGTTCCTTGGCCTTAACCTAGGTGGGTTGCTTGAACTAGGAAAGCTATGGGTGGAAATAGTGTCACTTAATTTATTTTAGTAAATAGATAAAATTAATAGAAAATGAAAAGATAAACAAAATAATAAATTTGTATATTAGTGCTAGTTTTAGTATTGTATTTATATAGGTTTTATAATTATAATTAAAATTAGGAGTAAGAAGTAAGAAAACAAAAGACTAGGAGATGGTGATAGGTTTCTTATAGAGAAGAAGAGTATGGAGAATCAAGAGGATAAGAGGAATTAAGGTAGAATGTGAAACCCTTTCTCTTTTGATGTTTTTCTTTGGGTGTTTAATTTATATGATTTTGTTTTATTAGGTTACAGTAATCTATTCGTATAATTAGTTACCTTTGATTGATGATCAGGCTTCTGATATGGATAGATAACATAATTGGGTATAATTGGTTAAAATTTTAGAACAATCCACCGTAAATTCGCCGTTGAATGTTTGTTTAAATTTGGGTGATAGTTTCTGAATTTATGGACAGTTTCGCCTTGCTGTGATTTTGATGTTCTTAGGAAGTCTTAATGTCGTTAAAATGATTTTAGGTCCTAATAAAAGTTATAGATAAACATCTTATCTTTCAGTGTGCTTTAGATTGGGTCAATTTCAGATTGTTATGAAGGTATCATGAATTGTTTAGTAATGACATGTAATCTGCCCAGTTTTTAGGATATCATTGTAAAACAAATATCTTTTGTTTGAACCGTTGGTTTGATGTGAATTTTGGGTATGTTATATATGAATTTGTCAAGAATGTTCCTGTAAAATTTGAAGATGATCATATAAAGTTACCACCATGAAATATATAATGTAATATAGCTGCAGTTAACTTGTTTGCATAAATACTTGAAAGAAATTCATGTTGTTAAGCCATGGTTGCTTGTGTTGTTTGTGAAAATGATTTATAAAAGGAAATGAGTTCATGTTTTACCGTTATATGGAACATGTTTCATGCTAACGGAGGGTAATGATCCCCGAGAATTAAATGGGTAATGATCCCCATGGGAACTTGTGTTTCTCGACCATCGATGGCGGCTGTCCATGCCGGTAAACGATAGGTGGATGTACGAACCAAGGTTTTCGTACCGTGAGTGAAACGGGTAATGATCCCCGAGAGCAAATGGGTATGATCCCCATAGGAACTTTTGTTCCTGACCATCGATGGAGGCTGTCTGTGCCGATAAACGATAGGTGGGTATACGGACCAAGGTTTTCGTACCGTGAACTCATGGTTTCTCTGTGACGATATTAATACGTGAATAGATGTGTTGAATCATTGATGAATGACTTGTTGACAATTATTTTGGTATTGTAAACTCATGGTTTGTTGGAAACATTATTGATGGTGTTAATTGGTGTTTTGAAACTTAAAAGGATGAATTGTCGGAAATATAATTGGTGTTATGAACTCATGCGTTGAAAACTTAAATGGATGAATTGTGAATTGATGTGTAAAATTCAAATGGATGAATTGTATTGTTATCAATGATGTATTGAATCGTTAATTGGATTATCTGTTGATGTATTATTGTGAAGTCTTATTTGAAATCTTAATTAAATGATTTGTTAGAAACAATAGTGGTATTTTGAATTTACGGTTGAACAAATGAATTAGATGATTTAGTGAAGATAATATTTGTGAGGTAATGTCGTTGGTTGAATATATTCGTTGAAGTTGCACTGTATTTCTTATTGTATGTTATTCCCTGATAAAATGATTTTTTTTCCGCATCTTTAGAGAATAGGGGTACATTCTATTGAGCTGTCATCTCACCTCAATTGACATCCTTGCAGATTTATCAGAGTGGCGCAACGAAAGCTAGGAATGAGTAGCTTAGTGATTGAACTGCTTTATTGTATTGCTTGAAATGTTGTTTTGTGTCAAAGATAATTAGTGGATTTACATGCTTCAATTTATATTATATAAAGTTTCAACTATGTTTTGTGTAAAAGTAAATTAGCAACAAAAAAAATAATATGCATAAGTCTCTTTCTGACCCGTAACGCTTCGAGTTCGGATCTCCATACGGGTTTTACCCTGGTCCGGAACTCGGGGTGTTACACCAACACCAGTGTGCTATCTTTTAAGACCATAAGATAAACAACACCTAACTTAAACTTCAAATATAAACAGCAAACAAAGCATGCCAAAGTCTCCGTACTTCAGCAACCTTGTAGGTTCAGGCACTTGCAAACAACAATGCAAGGCCCCTGCTTCATACATCTTTCAGTCACGACGAGCAAGGGATGCTAAGATCCATAGGATATCCGAATTCCTCATGAATCTCATATAAGCTTTCTTCAAGAGACTTTACAAGCGCAAACTTATTTTCCCTTCATTTGTCGCGCCTCATGTCATACGGACTGACATTCCTTACACCTTTCACGAAACAAGGTGCACTTGGACTTTGTATGAAAATCCCGCCAGGGTGAGGCATCACTGTTACCTCTGCTGTCTTGAAAAAGTTGTTACCAAGGATTATCTCAAAACCATTAAGATGCATCACCATTATACTGATGTGGCCACGCCACTCGCCAACTTCAACATTTGACACATCTATCCCCTTGATTGGTTTACCTACATCATTCACAGTCTTCATACAATGATCAGCCTGATGTACTTCCAAACACAAGTACTCTACCATTGACCACCTGTATCGGCCATGCCCCAAAGTCGATGATTGTGAATGCCAACCTTCACATAAACCAGGCTAGCGCCACTCAGCCCATGCTGTGCTGCTGCATTTTGTGCTACTATGTTGCACAATTGAATTGGATTGACATGATCTACTTCATCAGTGTCTTCTTTCTTGCCACTGCCCTCAGTGACTATTGCAGACAATTTTTGTTTCTTAGGACAATCACGCGCAAGGTGAGGACCCTTGCATAAGAAACAACCACCTTCCCTTCTCTTCGCAGCCAAACTATCATCCCTTTGATAGTTATTCTCCTTGGCCTCAGGACTTTTCTTACTAACATTGTCCTTGTAATTCTGGTTCTTTTTATCCTTTCCCTTCTTATTAGCATCAGTTGAGGTATTACCTGACCTAAAATCAGCAAGGCTGTCCACGATTGCAATATGGCCGAAGGTAGGTCTTTGGCACCCTGCCTTCTCACTTCGTCTTGAGCCCATGCTTGCAAACAAGATGTAAAATTAAACAAATTATCTTCCTCAGACATGTTGCGAATATCTAGCATCAGAGATGAAAACTCTTTCACGTATTCCAATGGTGTACCGGTATACCGCAGCTTACATAAGTTCTCTCTGGCTAACCAAGCCGCGTTGCTTGGTAAGAATTGACCCTTCAATTCTTCTTTCATGACATCCCATATCACGATGCCTGAACGACCAGCAGTAAGGTCATCATCAGTTCTAGTCCTTCACCATAATTTCGCATCACCTTCCAGGTACATGCTAACGAGAGTGACCTTTTTCTCTTCCGGGGTTCTGGCGGCCTTGAAGTATTGGTCCATGTCCCACATGAAATTCTCCAATTCCTTTGCATCTCTTGCGCCAGAAAACGCCTTAGGTTCTTGGACTTTAATCTTCGTAAAGTCACTGCCACTACCACCCGCAGTATCTTGATCTGAACCAATCATACTCACCATTCTCCTTAAGAAGCCTAACTCATCAATTAGCTCTTTTAAGGAATCTGTGAACATGCTATTAACAACAGCGATTTCGCCTTCTAATTCAGCGTGCTTCTTGGTTTGACTCCAGCATATCAGCAGCGTACTTATCTAGAGACTGAATGCGATCCATAACCGTTGCTTTATAATTGGCATCATTAGGATGGCGCACCTCTCCACCAATCCTATCTTCCAAGTTAGCAATCATGTCTGTTAAGGTATCTGCCGAACTCTTCTTTCCAGCCATTATCTCTAGCAATTTTAACAACTAAACTCGAGCAAAAAAGATAAAATCTTCAAAAACAAAGCCAAAATAGAGCAATCTGTGCTCTGAAACCCGAATTGTCACACCTACAAATGTTCCAAGCAAATTTTTGCGCAATTATGACCCAAAAATACAGTGGTTCAATGATCTCTTATAACCCACTCGTATTTCAGCCTTATAAGTTTGCACATATGCAAACAGCCAACTTCACTGAGTTATGCAACGAAAAACTTACTTAGATTTTCTCTCTACCAGCAATGTAGCCCATACTACAAAGAGGTTTCTGCAATGTTTATGCTTCACAGAATTGGGGGAGTATCTTCGAATCAACAGAATACTAAGGCGAACATATAAGCCAACAAACTCTCTTTTATTAGCTTAAGGGGAAGATTACAAAATCCGTCCAACCAATGGAATTACAAGCTTATTCTCTAAGCCTAACACAAAAACACTCTCTACTGCTATGTAGTTTCTCTACTCATGAAGACTTGCATTTGCAAAGGTTCTCTGGCTATTTATAATACCAAGAACCAGGGCCAATCCGTATGTAACTCAGTTGCACGCCCTATGAACATCCATCTGTCCATAGGCAGTTCCCTAACCGCCACAATGCCTTTTTATCTGCTACCTTTTTCGCTGGCTTGCAAAATGGCGCCACACTTGTCTCGAGCGGTTAGGCTATGCCAAACTCGGTTATAAAGCCACTTTATAACCGTCTCTAACTTGCTCTTTCACTTTGGCATGCATATGATGCACACACACTCGTAACTGACATCTTGAACTCAAATTCGACAATCATTGCACTGAATTTGGCCCGTGCCAATGTTCGGTAATGGTTGCGCTTTACTCAATCTTGCACTTCTGCCAAGTATTCGGCAATGGTTGCGCTTCATTCAACTTGCACTTCTGCCAAGTGTTCAGCAATGGTTGTGCTTCATTCATCCCGATCATGCACTTAGCTTATTTTGATGCCAACACCCAAATATCATGCCATTTGAGTCTTGATTTGCTTAGTTCAACTTCATACTTCATATGCATCACTTGCATTCTTTTTCCCGAGCAATAATCACCAATGGCGCATTCGGCAACACCATTGTTGCATATGCATTGTCCAAGCCTTTGCCAATACTTGGTACGATGCCAAAGTGATTCCATGACTTGCATTTTATCCTTTATTCCTTCCTTGAACTGGGCTAACTATGAATAAGGATTTGCAACACTATCGCGTCGTATTGTATGTTCTAAGTAGCCTTTCTTGTCTCAGCCATTTTAGCGCTACATCGTCGGACTGTTCAGCTCCATCTGCCAGGTTACAACTTCAGTATTGTGCAACCTTTGCGCTTAACTGTTGGGACCGGTCATAGTTGGCAACTTGGACTTAGCTGTAACACTTACCGTAGTGCTTGGCCTTCACTGGGGATATGACTTTCACGTTTTATCAGTTTGCGCTACTTCTAACTATGTTAACTCAACTAAATTATTATTTCAAGTGTAGTCCCGACTTTCTTCTTAATGCTGTCTAAGGCCAAGCACAATGGTAAACCATTTCGCTTAGCTATAACTTATTTGTAGCGAAATCCAACTACTATGATCTTCCTTGTCGCTTAAATGTAGCGAATTCCCTTAGCTACACTTTAAAGTTGATCAGATCTGATACGGGTTGTAGCTAAGCGAATCCCACGTTGGTTTTTATACTTACTTATACTCAGATTCAACTTTTCAGTTATAATGGATACTGGGTATCCGGTGAAAATTGCACGGAAACTGAGTATCCGTTTGGTAAATAATATTTGCTTGACCGTTTTTTGTTACACTCCTCCCACACCTAATCGTAACCATCCATCATTCTCACCGACTATATTTTCTCAACCGTCGGATCCCAAAGGATATATTTTTTTCAAGAATTTGTCAAAAACTTATTTTTCTTCTCAAATAACTACAAATCATCTTCCTACATCTACTCAAATCTCTCAAATTATCTTCTTAACTCTAAAAGGTTCTTCATTTTTTTTCTTCATCTCTTTTGTTTGTAGACAACAATGTCTCAATCTCAAACGGAGAAATCTAAACCGAGAAGGAGATTCTATATTCTGGAAGACAGACATTCAAAATTAGAATGACTTACCTTAATTTTGTGGATAAAATTCAAAATTGGAGAATGCTATAAATCACCTTTGAGTATGGATCACACTGTTTTAGTTTCCACCGAAGAATCATACAAAATCACCATCAAATCAAAAGGGGATAAAAAAAGAATGAGAGGGTTGAAAGAGAAAAAGAGAGTGAAGAAGGAGATGGTTAATCCGAGCGTCTACTGGATGTTTATACTCCATAAAGGGAAACTAAGTATCCGTTTCAGTCAAGTCAACACTCAAACGAATATCGAGTATCCGTTCTCCACCATTTTTATGGAAAGTAAGTTTCCCTGTGGTTTAGCCAAGCGATGACATGCACCCAAGTATGGTGCACCTCCCACCCATTTCGCTGGCCTAATAATTTTTGAAAAAACTAAAAAAACAACAGCCACTTTTTCATCCATATCCTTGCTGCCGAAAAACGTTGCCCCCAAGATCAACTCACACTCACCCTCTTACAACGCCCTATAATCATTTAATGATCATGTCGTCTAAATCCATTTTCAATTCTGTAATAATCTCCTCTTGTTACCCGTTTATTTCTGTAATAATCTCCTCTTGTTACCCGTTTATTTTCTCCCTTCAAAATCTGTATCATTCTTCTTCATCATTATCATGCATACAAGAACAAAGAGAAGAAGGAGAATCCATAAGAACAAACTATTGGTTTCAAACACTTTCCGACTACCGGAATCACCAAATTTCTGTTTTTCCTCAGAAGGGTTTTTCGAAAATTACGTCTTTTAATACAAGAAGAGCTATTCATGGTATTTGTCTTAAACCCCATCCAGTCAAATACATTGATCAATGTGTGCTCTAAATTTAACAGTTTAAAAGTTGCCAAACATGTGTTTGATCAAATGCCTGACAGAAATCAGAATACTATAGTGTCTGGTTTTGTTGGAGCTAGTTTGCGTATCAAAGGGTTTGAGTTATTCAGAGAAATGCTGGTCCAAGGAGTTGAACGGAACATTTTTGTGTTTTCGAGTCTTATAAGTGCTTGCAATAAGTCTGATTCATTGTTCTTAGAAGGAATTCGAATTCATGGTTTTGCTCAGAAGGCTGGTTTTTTAGCTGATGTTTTTGTAAGTAGTGCTCTACTTCATTTTTATGGCACTTATGGACATATGACTACAGCTCGTAAATTTTTTGAGGAAATGCCGGAACCAAATGTAGTTTCTTGGACTTCTTTAATGATGGACTCCTCTAATAATGGTGATCCACAGGAAGCTATTGAGATTTATCATCAAATGAGGGGTGCAGGAGTTAGTTACAATCAAAACTCTTTTGCAACAGTGATTAGTTCATGTGGGACACTTGAGGATGATTTATCGGGTCGTCAAAGTTTTTGCTCATGTTATGGTTTCTGGTTATGGATCTAATGTTTCTGTTGCAAACGCTCTTAATTATACACATGTTTGGTAGTTGTGGTGATATTAAGAATGCTGACTGTGTTTTCCATCGGATGCCTGAGCGATATACAATCTCATGGAACTCAATCATATCTGGATACTCTCAGAATGGGATATGTGGGAAAAAAGCTGCTCAACATCTTCTTGAGTTGGATCCATCAGATGATGCAGCATATGTTCTTCTATCAAATGTGTGTGCGGTTAGTGGGAGATGGGAAGACGTGGATGATTTGAGGAGGAAAATGAAATCAAATAACATAAAGAAAAAACCCGCTTGCAGTTGGGTTAAGGTGAACAACAAGGTATGGGGCAAATCAGATTTTTGAGAAGTTGGAAGATTTGAAGCAAATAATCAGAGAAACAGGTGTTATACCAGGCACAAGCTTTTCATTGCACGATATAGATGAAGAGCAAAAAGAACAGAACCTCTGGAACCACAGCGAGAAGGTTGCCCTTGCATCTGCGTTGATTAATACAGTTGACGGTTAAGTTATTAGAATATTTAAGAATCTTTGTGTTTGTGGCGATCGTCATTCTATTTTTAAACATGTTAGTCAAGCTGTACAGAGAACGATTGTGTTGAGGGATTCATATAGGTTTCACCATTTCATCAGAGGAAAGTGCTCTTGTGGTGACTACTGGTAATAAGTGCTCTAGCTCAAAAGAACAGGCATTATTGTATCAATGCTTCTTTTGCTCAATCGCCATTCACTTATATATAATCGATTTTGTCTCCATGTATGTGGTAGCCAATAAGATTTGAACGCATGACCTCATATACATAAGACATTGCAGTGAACCAATCCACAGTAGAAGAGTGGAAATGCAGGGTGCTTTCAAGCATTCCAACCTTTATCAGATGATTCAGATCTAACATTTCTCAACGTCCGAATTCCATATAAGGTATATTCCTTCTTCTTTTTTTCCCATTGCTATATAAACAAGTTTTGATATTCTTTGATAAAAATGAGAGGTAATTGTATATATAATATAAAATAAAATCCACAATGTTGGGATCAAAATTTAACATGTTTTTTATGTGGATTTTCGAATTTAGTTGAAATGTGTGTTTTTTATTCTTATTCTTGTACTGACGTTGATACTGTTTAAATTCCAGGGAAGTTTATGGCTTCTATCAAAACTTCGCACTTTTGGTGATGTGTCTTGCTTTGGGTATGTGTAAAAGACTTTTATTTTCCTTTTTGTTTTTTCATTTCTCTCTACAGTTGGTTATTGGTATGTTCGCCAGCTGGGATTCTCTAGGCTAGTCTGTGGTTAGCTTATCCTGGTACTTGTGTAAATGAGGATATCTTGAGCCTAAACCTTTCCTCTATGTGTATTGTGTCTTTATGCTTGATCTCGTTGTGTTCGCTTCTCAATAAAATCTTGAGGCCTTTTTTAATTCGACATGTCGTTTGTTTTAGATTTTCAATCTCTTTTCTTCTCCGGCTATGTAATAACAAGCCTTATCTTCTACTCCTGTAGTAACTACTGCAACTGATGCCATATCCACAGAGGAACATTTTGTGCGCTACCAAAATACTGTGAGGAATTGGGCAGCTTCTTTGAACATACACTGCAGGACTTGCTCTTCTTTCTTCACGTTCCCAGGACAGGAGGACACACCTATTTCCACTGGTACATTTCATATACATTCAGCAACGCTGTAGCTATATATATGTAGGTTGATTCTTTAATGATTTTGCTTTCCCTTTTTGTTACACAGCTTTTTGAGAAAACTATATGCTAGTACTCATGAATTCCCCGTTCTTCTGTCAAGCTGCGGTATGACCCAGGGTAAACCCCAGTTGTTTACTTTGTTACCTTGGGATAAAAAAACTTATTTACTGCCAGTTGCCATCATAAGGAGTTCTTAGTGTCTTAGTGATGTTATTTAATTTTCTCTTTGCAGCAAGCCAGATTGCTGGTTAATGATCACTTTTGATGACTATAGTATGATGTGCAACCTCCCGAAAATGAGAACATCAGTGGTTACGATACTTCGAAAACCCATAGATCGTGTCTTTAGTGCTTACGAATTCTCATAGAGGTTGGAGCTGCATTTCTAGTCAAACCAAACTTAACATCTCCCACACAATTGATAGGAGGAATACGTCCAGAGAACAACAGTACAAGTACATTGGATATTTGGCCATGGAATATTTGGTTCCCTACATGAGGGAAGCTCTATTGAAACGGGGTAAGTTTCTACGACTAAGTGATGTCCTTTAGTAGTGATTGTGTATCAATGGTAAATGCTGTTTATAAGTTAGTGTAGAATTTTGGCCTTCAAGAGCCACCTGTATATCTTTGTTCCTATTTTCGGTATAGGGATCCATAATTTCTGTAAACAACCATTTTCACTGTTGCAAGAATACTGTGACCTGCTTTCTCCTAGTCTATTTGTCATGTACACTTACATTATCCTCTGGGCATCAGTAAAGTTTACATGGCACAAATGTGTGTTGATTCGTAAAACGCTCTAACTCATCCTCGCATGCTGTGGCTATTGAGTTTGCATATATCTCAAAAAAATTATATTTTGCATTTATAAATTAGGCTAATGAAATACATTTTGCAGAAAAAAATTAGTAATGTTGGATCAAAGTTTGCACTTTCCAGTCTAAACGCTAGAATAACTGTTCGTTTGGTCTATCTATTTTTGTTGGACATCATCAAAATGCCATTGTTTGCATGTCATGTACTTAAATTGATGTGGTTATTCTTTAAGTATGACAACTAAATATATTGCTCAGAGTCAGAGAGATGCTAGGAAACAGAGGTTTTATAAAGATGTCAAAGAAAGCTATGGCTCGTACAGCATTCAAGAGACTGTTATGCCATTACATGACTTTATCAACAACCCTGTAGCTCATTACATCATCCACAATGGAGCCACTTTTCAGTTATTTTTGCCTTCTGAATCACCTCTTTGTGTCATGATGTGGATCATACAATAAGGAAGTAGAATGAATTTATTATCCATGTTATAACTGTGTATATTCAGAAAACGAAACTTAACATCCTAACATCTGCCCCAGAAACCTAGACTTAGTTGTAGTGCTGACAAAACGGGATTTTCGTAACAGGTTGCTCGACTGGCGAACAGCTCTTGTTTTTCAGAATCACATGAAGTGCGTCACTGTGTCAGAAAATATCAGACTGTAGGAACTTATATGCTAGACATAGCAAAGGTAACACAGAATGGTCCAGACAATTAGCCTGCAATTGATCATGTGTTTCTGTACTTCTTAAAATTGGTAATCAATGTAGGTTTCTCAGTGAATTTTGCAGAAGAGGCTCAGTGATAGTATGTTGGTCTTACTGAGGATCATAATTTCATTAAGAATCGGCAACAATGTTTGCAAAATGTGGTTAGGGGACAGATCCTGTCCCAGTTCGAAGGATTAAGCTCCAATATAGCAAAACAGGTAAGGCTCAGTAAGTAATTTTGTTTCTGGTTGTGAAGGTCTCCTTGTTGGTATTCGTTGAGTACTTGAACTACAGCGAAGGCTTTCTTTCAGAACTGTGTTTCTTTTTTTATGTCACTCATAGAATTCCCTGATGGGTCAACAATCTCAAAATACTTAAATATATTATTGTACATACAGATGATAAATTGATCCATGGGCACATGACTCACAGATCAACTTCAAGGAATATTGTCTTGCTTCTAAAGTTCTTCACCACATTATGCCTATGGTTGCTTCGTGGTAATCTTTTTTTTCCCGCACATCCCCAACATGTGTACCGGAGTTAACTGAAACTAGACTCTCCATGTACGGCACCATCTGGACCATGTCCTTCATGTACATATACTTTCGTCTATAACGATGTCTTCCATTTTCTTCCAAGCATATTTTCACAACACTAGATGTTTTTTGCCATTCGGAAGGTGAATACATTTGAACATGTAGCAGGATTTCACCATTCTCTAAAGATACTGCACTTCTTATGTAGTGATAAGATGATGAGATATTCACCATTAGTTGTTGATCAGACTTGAACAGTTTAGACCAAGACTCTCTAACCCCATAATTTTTCATCTCCCATATCTCAAAACCAAGCTTAGAAACGCTACAAAGCAAACAAAGGCAACCTCTCAACACGTCAACAAATCTATAATCGAAATCGTCCATATGTTCAGGTTGTGGTATTTCTTTGAATATTTCTTCTTCCAAATCGAAAGAAAGTATAACTCGTGACTTAAAGTAGTACGTATTTGCTAACCAATGGAGAGCTCCATTTATAAACACCCCAGGCTCCCCCCTAGAGAGCTTATTGGAATGCAAGAGTGATACGTTTGCCATGCATCTGAACTTAAAGTATATATCTCAACTTGAGAAACACACCTATTTGATTCACCAAAAATTGATACAAACTTGTGATCACAAGTTTTTGAATCATAACCAAACCCATAACTGGTGGAATTACTTGCGAAGTGTCTGTTTGTTTGAAATCCAACCGGTTTATTTGGTGATAGTATTACTTTGTACTCTTTAGTACAAGGGTTCCAGACGTTAATTATAAAACCACGAGTGCATACAGAAACCAAGCCATTACAACTACCCAAAATTTGAATATGATTGCGCTCTTTCTTAAATGGATACCTGATCTTTATACCCTCAATAGATGTCAATGATCTCAATTGTATCTTGTATTTATTCTGGTTTTTTGTACGTGTTGCGAGTAGGAGCTTGAAATTTCCCTTTCTAGTATCATAATTAAGTTTCATGTCAGCAAAACTAATATTGGGAGTAGTTAGTAATCGATACCATGATTTGCATACGCATCTGAATCTTGCAATAGATTTTAGAGAAAGGGTCGTATGTTTATTATCAAATTAGGATCTGGGTCCTTGAATATGCCGTTGATGCATTAGGGTCATAGACTAACTTTGACAGTCTAATTTTTTACTAAAATTCCCCTAAGTATTCTTTTTAAAGACAAAATGTCCTCACAACAGTCAGCTACTTAACCGGATTCAATTACCATCTGTGAAGGAAGAACCCAGAAATCTCTACAATCTCTAGATAAAACTTTAAACGTCCATGGCTCTCAATTTTGAATTAAGTGGGAATGTTATAAACATCTCTACTATACATTATGTATATACCCCTTCCCTTCCATAAGGCAACTATTTTCTTTTATATTTCCGTAAATGCCCATTATGTTTTAAAGAAAAAATCATCGAGTTATTTCGTTTTTCATTGAGATCGGAAATTTCTGTCACTCTCTACTTTCCTTCCTCCACTTTCACCCACCACCACCACCACCATCAGCAACGTTTCTCCGCCGTCGTAACCTCCAACCTTCATATTCAAAAACCAAGTTTGATAATCATCTTCTTCTCGGTTTGTCACTGATTTTCAATATCAGATTCAGTTTCAGGAGATCGAGAGATCTGATTTAGGTTTCATTTTCTGGTAATTTCGAACTAAAGACTTGAATTTTTAATTTATTGAATCTTAAAAACTACTCGATTTGAAATGTTTCGATCTGTTATCTTCTGATGTTTCTTATAAATCTGAGTTATTACGAAAAAAATTCGAAAAACTTTCATCAAAGAATATAGGGTTCGTTAGGATGTTTCAATATCCGAATGTAGGTTCCCCTTCTCAATTTAAGATTTTTAAAGTTTACTACTGTATGAATCTCTACCTTTTAGAGTTCGGAGATTAATGGAATTCATGGTTTGTTTTTGTATGTAGCCCAACTTCTGAAGATTTAATTCCAATTCGTTTGGATATTGAGATCGATGAGAATCGATTCAAAGATTCATTACTGGTAAATCTCTATTTTGGATTGAAATTTGTCTTTATTTAGTTTCCATCTTGCTAATCTTCTGAATTTATTTTCAATAATGTTGAAAGAACCAGATTCTGAATGGTGATGTCTGCAAAGAGGACAGTGAAGGACCTGAAGCTCCCTCCAGCATTCATTACACAGATTTCTCAGTCTATACAAGTGAGTATGTGGATAACTAGTAATGGTGGTGGGTTCTGCTGTAAGTTTTGACCTAATTCAAGGCAACAATATAGTGAATCGAAGATATCGTAGTGAAACTACAGTTACTTGCTTCTTGCTTAGGGGATGCTTTTTGTGACTGTCGGGAATCACTTTTAGTCACCCCAAAAGGGTATCTTTGTTGGCGACTGATACAATATGCTCAAATGCTGATTTTCAGTTACTGTGATTTATCTCAATGGTTGTGAAATTGTAATGCAAATATAGTTAAATGGAAGCTGTGTATGTGATTGTTGTATGGAAACAGATGATCTCTGGGCTTTTCTTTTTTATGGGTATGCATAGTGCCCATAACCATGGCATGTTTTTGATTCAACTGGTGGTTTTATTATGGGTAGTGATGATGTTGTTAGAGTTGGTGGTGGTTGTTGGTATTGTGGGTTTTAGTAGTTGTATGCTGGTGTTTGAGCGATGATGAGATTAGTGTAAGACGTGAGTGTTTTATACCACCTGTACAACAACTAAAAGAAACTACATCACCACCACTTAGAAAAAACTGTGTATGAGAGAATTTGGAGTTATAATTTGTCAATTTGTAATTGTTTCTTGTTGGCAAGCATGTGAACATGGTGGAGGAGGAGGTGGAGATCAACCTCACAGGCCTGATTTATGAAAGTAAAATACTGTTTTTCTAATTGTAAGTCTTGCCTGGTTTAATCTTATTATTGCTAAGATATAAATTACTTTTTGATTGGTCTCTGTCAGTCGGTTGCTGCGAGGGTAGCTGAAGAGATGGGTGAAACTCTTGGAGATGAAATTGGATATACAATTCCTTTTGAAGATCTTACAAAGCCAGTGAGACCTCTTCTTTTTTTTTCCTTTGTTTATCCTCTTTTAGATACTTGTTGTTAGCTACTCCGTTCTTATGATGAATTTTGGAATTAGTAAGTTATACGGTAAAGGGATCTTAGTAATGTTAGGAATTTTATTACTTTTGGTAGTTACTCCTTTCTTACATCTGCGCTTTCAGGGATGCAATGACTGCTTTGTTTATTATGAATGACTGTTCACCGTGTAAAGTAAAATTTTCAAGCCAAGTTAGAAAGTTTTCAGCTTGGTGTTGCAAACTGGCAGTTAATGAGTTATTAGTTGATCTTTTCATCTTCCTGTATCATTTCATCTTTTTTGGTAATATAAACATGATATTATCTAGATATTTCGATTTTAAAAGCTGAACTTAAGGATTGGTACACTTGTTCTTCAGGTTAGTTCATTGATCCTCAAAATGTGAAATTTATGATGCGTTTGCAGACTGAACCTGATTTCTTTTCTTTTCTTGTTATGAATGTTTTGTCTTGTTTATATTACAAAAGACACCTTAAGACGAATCTGTGGTGCAATGGTAGCACGCCACGTCTGGAGATGTGTGTTCGACTCACGCTAGATTCACTCATTTTGTGTATACATTTTGTTGGAGACAACTTATACTAGTTGCCTCCAGATTTGGAGGCAACTTGTGCTAGTTGCCTCCGTATCTAGAGATAACTTGGACTGGTTGCCTCCATAACTGGAGACACCTTGGGCTAGTTGCCTCCATTATTTTTGATGTATTTTTGGCGTGTTTTGTTATCGTATGTGTATCTGTGGTTAGACATTTTCTACGACTACCACGCTGATGTTTTACACTTTATAGTTTCCTTCAGTATGGAACGCCACTAGTGTCCCGCATTCCTGATTTTTGAGACAACTTGCTCAAGTTGTCTGGAATTATTGAGACAACTTATGCTAGCTGCTTCTATTTATGGAGACAACTTGCGCTAGTTGTTTTCATTTCGGTAGGTTGAAACATCCTTTCAATCACTCACTTGTATTTGTTCTTTTTGGTTTTTTTTTCTTGCAGAGAATTTTCCAGCTGCATTTGGAGTTGTTCCTAGTTAAGATTGTGATAATTGGCGCTGGTTTCTGAATAATTTTGAATGGATATCTCAGTGTTGGCAGACCAAATGTTATCTGACACGGTAGTTAGCACGAAAGAGTTTGCAAGAAGAGGAAGTGTGGTTGATGTGGCATCACAATCCATTGGCTGCTTGTGCACTAACATTCTGAAGGCGGCCGCAAACTTCAAATATCGGGTGGACTATGTTCCATGAAGCTTTTTTTTTTTTCATTTTGTAAGACAGACTGTCTGTTCAGGCTCTACTTTTTTTTTTGGTAAGGAAATTACATTGGTTTGGCTCCAAATTTGGAAAAAACTTGTTCTAGTTGCTCCTAGATTTAGAGCCAACTTGAAGCAAGTTGCTTTCATTTTTGGAGACAATTTGAAGCAAGTTGCTTTCATCTTTGCAACCAACTTGAAGCAAGTTGCCTCCAGAAAAAAATATATTGCGACGATCGGCTTGTATTTTTATCTATCCCCTTACTTATATATACCTGCAATCATACAACAATATTGTATAATGTTTACATCTAAATATTCATTGAACAATAATATAATTAGGATTGTATCAAGAGTGCAAATTTATCTGTTGATTTACATCACTATGAAGAGTACTCACATCTGTTTTTTTCCGGAAGCTTTCATTCATCAGTTGTATTTAAGATACATAACGTCATCTTGACCCTTTTCCTGTTTACTTTAGCAGCCGCTTCTTCTTTGCTCACTTCCATTAGATGGTTACATCTCTTATGTTTCCTTCTTAAATGTTATATACACTCCAAGTAAATGTATTCGCGGCATCCACTTCGTAATTCTCTCTTTTCTAGTAATGCAACTTTGGTTTCCCTTTATTCCAGATTCATCTCTTTTAGCTATGGAAAATTTCATGAGCATCTGCATCATCACCTCAATTTTGTAAAAGAATTTCAAAAAATACCACAATGAGTCAGGCTTAAGTTAGTTTACTACCGTATCTAGAGCAAACTGCAGGTTTAAGTTAGTTTAGTGTCATATCAAGTGCAAAGCAAACTGCAGGTTTAAGTTAGTTTACTGTCAAATCAGGAGAAAACTTGAAACTAGTTGCTTCCAACATTGGAGACAACTTGTGCTAGTTCCTTCCAACACTAGAGACAACTCGAGCAAGTTGCTTCAAATATGAGATACCACAGGTTCCTGTTTTTTGGATTTTGGAAACAACTTCAAACAAGTTGATTCCAACTTGGAGACAACTGGAACAAGTTGCTTTCACCTTTGGAGACAACTTGAGCAAGTTGCTTCCAAAATGAGATACCACAGGTTCCTGTGTTCTGGATTTTTGGAACAACTTGAGCAAGTCGCATACACTTTTGTAGACAACTTTGACAAGTTGCTTCCAAATCTAGGACTCTCCATAGCTGTTTTAATCATGTTTCGTTCATGAGTATATTTATGATAACAACAACATTCCAAAGCATAAAAGACAACCTAATTCACTGCATTGTAATTCTTTTATGCTATAAAGCATAGAAGAAATACAAAGAAAAAAAACAAACAAACTAAAGACAGTGTTTTTACTTCTATATTTCACAATTAGCACACACCAAGATGTCATATAGCAAAGTTACAGAAGCTACAACCATGACACTGAACAAGATATCAAAATGTTCAAAATTTAGAGTTGTAACCTACAACAACATTAACAAAGGGATAAATACATAATATGAAGCAAAATTGTAAATGCACAATGTATTCAGTCTGATTAATTAAGAATAACAAACTAACAAGAAACGAAAAGTATTTTTCGCTCATAATGGACTCTTTTGGGTTGATGTATGTTACCATAACATTACAGCTAACACCTAGTTACTACTGGAGACAATGTCGACCCATAATGTGAAGATATGTTGATCTATTATAGTATATCGGCAATATATGAAGAGATACATTAATGCTTCAAGTTTAATTTTCTTACTGGCAACACAGGTACACTACGAACCTAGCATAAAGTAATGCTACAAACACAGAGAAAACAAAATTAGCTATCTTTCAAAAGTAACACTTCTAATCATATACATAACTATTGAGATGGCCTGAAGTTTCAAAACTACAAATAAACTAGAAACTAAAAGCTAACACTATTAATCCGGAAGTTTATAATTTTTCAAATAATAATAGTTCAGTAACAAATGTTGGTGTTTCTGCTGTTGCTGACACTGGTTTCCATTTGAAGATTCAGTTTTATACTTTTAAATAGCTTGAATGAAACATGTAAAAAATAACCAAATATTATGCATCTAGAACATACAAACAACAATAAATAGTGGTCAGCCATATAGATCATAAAAAAAGGAAAATCGAGAACAAACTCAATACAAGTTTCACCAACATCAAATGTGGTTAGCATACTGAAAATACAACAAAAAGTATCATTAATTTTAATACATAATTTACAATAACATTGAATTAAAATCTAGACATAAAACAAACGACAATGATACCTCTTTCAGAGATGAATCATCAATCATGAGATCAACTGATTGTTGATTAAAACAGAAAGAAAACACCAAATTCAAATTCCAAACATATCTGCAAACCAAATGATGAACAAACTGAAATTAGTATTTATGTTCACCGAATTGAACATGCAGAAGTTAAATATCTCTAAGATTCTTCAAATCAAAACCAAATCTAAATTCCTAAAACCAAAAAATCATTTCCGAAGTTACGAATTTCGTTTTCAGAGAAGAAGAATATGATGAAGAATAGGAACAATTTATGATGTTGTTTCATAAATTCAACCATAAATTGTTTCCTAATTCAACTCTAACGTGAACAAATCAAAATGTAAACTAATTGAAAGAGAAATTCGTTTTTACCTTCGATTTGGTATCTTCAATTGAAAGTTGACAGTAAAGCGGAGATTAAACCTAGTTTCGATTAAATTTCTGATTTTATCTAATCTTTTATGTGTCAATCAATCTTGTAAATCTCTCCGATCTATCAACAACAAATTCTGAATCTGATTTTTAAGATTTTCTTTCGAAAATTTCAATTGTTTTCTGGGTGATTTTGGAAGGTTTTTAGAGAGAGAGAGAGAGTGAGGGGAGAAAACGAGAAATGAAATATTACGCGAGAGATCTGTTAGGTAATTTATCGAAGGGAAATTTGGTAATCTTCTAATTCGGGTTTCCGTGTTCTAAAAGCTTGGGGTATAAATTAAGTTAGAAATGGTACTTTTTAGGGGGTAAGATATTAGGGGTATATAGATAATGTTCCCTTTGAATAATTCTTCCACGAAACCAAACAATTTTCGACACTATTTTCCCCCCTAAATCGAGCAATTAACCACAGGCTAGCAATTTTTAGAAGTTGACTTTCTAAAATTTTGACTGTGGGTTTTGTTTTGGGGAAGAACTAGTTCCACCACTAAAATTGAGATATTGTTGGAAGAATTTGTGAAGTTGGATATTTGAGATGCGAAATAAATAATGATTTTGGTGGCTGAGTAGATAAAGAAATTTCTTTTCAGAAACAAGACTGAAGTTTTATCAAAGGCTAAGAATTTAATGGAGGAGATAAAGATAGGAGCAGAAGTTGTAGTAAATGAAGCCGAATTGTTTTGAATGGGGTAAGAATTTTTGTTCTTTTAAATCATGATGTACTAATTTGAGATGTCATCCTAATAGAGAAAAAAAAATGAAATTTGAGGATTAAAACAAAAGTTCTCCATGACTCCATCTGCATCTGGGAGAATACTAGGTTGTGATTGGTAGGAATTTTCTTGCATATTGACATAATGGTTCCCTGATCATCTCAATTGGTAGATAGGAATTGGTATGGTATGATTGCTGACATTTCAAATCTTTTATTCCTACTACAGATTTTTATCTCCATTCGACAATGAATGGTGAAGAGTACTGTGTCGCGTGATTTAGGGAAAAATAAAAATCCCTCTCGATAATCTTCAAACAGTCAACATTCGTTGACTGATGATGGTCAGGGGGTTTGACAAAAGATAAATGGTCAGCAAACGGTTTTCTAACGGTCTTCGGTTAGTCTACGACCCTAACTCATCAACTACATGTTCTACGACCCAGACCCTAATATGACCATAAACATACGACCCTTTTACAAAATAACTCTAGATTTTACTGGTACGCATAAGAGAATGACAATGATTAAATCTTCTAGCACGCTGCCCATTGATCTCTAAGTTGTTCTATAAGAGAAGAAGTTTGCTCAGGATTTAGAGTTTTAGTATATGTGCATTATATACAAAACCGTCCGCGCCGCTAATTTGACAATCATTGCGTTAACTTTGAATCGCCCGATCTGGGCCTGAAAGGCACGCAGTGCTTATTAACTTGAATCCTATTATTGAGTTTGCAAACTAAGAGTTTGGGGGGTGAAAATAAGACAAACAGGGTCGTGAAATAGTTGATTGACATAGAGGAAGAAAATACACCTTTTATATTTTGTCTCCTCTTATGTTTTTGTCTTTTGTTTTGTCTACCACCTTAAACATAAATAAAATTTGTTTTCAAAATTTTGGAATTTTTTTCAAACAAGGATTATTATGATGTAGGTGATTCTTCATCTTCAAAATCCGATAACATATTAATACTGATCAATAATCACTGCGGCTGATTTTCCAAACAATCTAGAATTTTTATCTCAAACACATCAAACCTATGAACCTTTTTATGATTTTGAAGGACCAAGCCAAGAAGAACATGAAGTAACAAGTGCTCAACATAGTGAGGTACATCTCTAACGAAATTCAAATTACTATTTTCTAGCTTCGCGAACTGGAAAATTCAGTCCGTCTATGTGAGTTAGAAAAGGTCAGTTATCGTAGGTTAGTTAAATAAAGCTAATTGAACCACTAAAACCGAAAAATATTGTAATTCAAATAAATTATTACACATAAGATATTACTGATCATATTTCACTGACTTCAATGGTTTTAACAATAATGCGAATAGATATTAAAGTTTTAGTCAACTCCTTCTTCGAAATTTGAATAACTCGTAGATGGTCGACTTTGCTCTTCTAGTTAATATCATGTATGTGGAGGATTTGTGTAAGAACTGGATGAAACTACAAATGATCCAAAGGATTCATCACTAAATTACAATGGATGAATTTGCTGACTTAAACTGTCAAATCTCGAATTCTATTTATTACATGGATATTGCGACTATGTATCATTTTGGCCATCACAGTAGCTAATAAAGCCAACATGTTGTATTGTAAAAGATATAGAGCTTGTTATATAGCACCATGACTTAACGTCTACATTCCTTTTTTATTCCATATCTGTCAGTATCAAGTCGCATTAATTCGTACGTACCGACCGGTGCGCAACTAGCTAATGCAGTCTGTATCGGCCGATAAAAAACTGATACTCGGGGATACAGATAGATTTCGTATCAGTGTTAACATATATATTTTTTCAAATCATGAAACATATTTGAAAATGAGAGGGTGCCAAGTACACCACCAATTTTTTCATTCGACAACCTGTATGTATAAAACCTAATACAAACGCAAGTATATCAAATTAATAATCCTTGAAAATATGTATATAAAGTTTATATCTCTGTCCGTTCTCAATCAGAAAGTATGGACTATGGAGTCCGTGAGCCTGATTGTTAAGAAGAGTACTTGGACGATCCCAAAAATCAATATCCAAGATCAATCTAGTCGTATCCAAATAATCCAATCGGAATTCTGCCAAGTAATAAACTTTTTATCTATCTTTCAAGATACGAATTCGACAAGAAACAAGTTTCGTAATCGATCACAAATATATGGACGTATCTACTAAGATTAAATACGTACTACTTGTATAAATCATGTTCTAAAGATAGAAAATATTATGCGAAAAGAGAAAAACACAAGACATCAGAAGTTCTGTTAATGAGGAAACCACAATAGTACAAAGACCCGGAGACCTCATCCAGATTTGAACACCAAACTGTATTAGTTAAGCCATTACAGACACTAGACTACTGTTAGACTTTGGATTGGAATGTAGTTGAGACAGAATCCACCCTCCGAGCGATTCAGATACAGTCGTGCTCCTTACGTATCTCTGTCTCTTCTCAATCAGAAAGTATGGACTGTGGAGTCTGAGAGCCTAATTGTTAAGAAGACTACTTGGACGATCCCAAAAATCAATATCCAAGATCAATCTAGTCGTATCCAAATAATCCAATCGGAATTCTGCCAAGTAATAAACTTGTTATCTATCTTTCAAGATACGAATTCTACAAGAACGTAATCGATCACAAATATATGGACGTATCTACTAAGATTAAATATGTAGTACTTGTATAAATCATGTTATAATGATAAACAATATAATGCGAAAAGGTAAAAACACAAGACACCAAAAATTTCGTTAACGAGGAAACTGCAATATTAAAAAAAAAATCGAGACCTCGTCCAGATTTGAACTCCAAACTGTATTAATTAAGTCGTTACAGACACTAGACTACTGTTAGACTTTGGATTGGAATGTAGTTGAGACCGAATCCATCCTCCAAGCGATTCAGTTACAGTTGTGCTCCTTACGTATCTAGAACCTCGTAAGGTTCTACGCAATTGATTCCGTTAGCTGACGTCCTTTACATCCTAAGAGATTCTTCAACCTAAGTGAAGACTTTTCAACTTTGTAATTCCTCAGGTAATCCTATTTAATTTCTCTTTAGGTCAAAGATCAAAGCTTGGGAATCTGTTTGCAATAGACAAAGCTAGCAAACCTCACAAATTCAGAACACTTACACTCACTTAGATGAGAATCTTGGATTCTTTACCACCTCTGAAGATGTAATGTGTATATGTAATACACACTAAGAAGAATGTAATGTAGCATGTACTTGAGATGATCTTTGATTTTGGTAATAAGTCTATGAAATCATGGAATGAAACAGATGAATTGAATGAGCTTGGCTTGCATTGTGGACAGTGGAGTACCAGTAAACCTGGGAGTAGTACAGTTACTGCCAAACCACTGTTTGTCGTAAGCAAAGCTGAGAAGGAATCATTTTGCAAGATTCTTAAAGACCTCAAATTTTCTTCTGGTTTCGCGTCGAAGCTGAGCAGCAATGTTAATATTAAGAATTCAAGTTTCAGTAACTTTAAATCCCATGACTATCATGTTATTATGGAGTATTTGCTACCTATTTGTCTTCAGCATGCTTTTCCAAAGCACCCAGAGTTGCGTCGTGCACTTCACCAGATCAGTTTGTTTTTCAGATTGCTTTGCTCCAACGCCCTAAGCAAAAGTGGACTGCAAGAGGCTAAGTTCATGGTTTCCGAGGCAATTTGTGTGTTGGAAAAGTATTTTCCAGCTTTATTTTTTGATATAAGTGTTCACCTGACTGTTCATTTAGCTGATGAGGCATTGCTCTGTGGACCAGTTAGGTATCGGTGAATGTACCCCTTTGAAAGGTGAGTTTATGTTTTGGTTATGTGATGTTGTTATTTTGGATAACACGTATCTTTTCTAACGAAATGTCAATGTACAAACTGATACAGGGCAATGAAGGAGTTCAAAAACATTCCCAATAACAAAAGATACATTGAAGGGTTTATTAAGGAGAACAACCTTGTAAACAAAGCAGTCACGTACGCCATGGAGCACATGTCAAAACCACGTGATGGCAATCCCCAAGCCAGTTGTGAGGGATTTCTTAGAGAAGAGTGAGAGTATCCTAGGGGTAAAAAAGGAACGAAAGTAGCGCTCTCTTCCACGCAATTTATACAGATACGGAGGTGGGTGCTTTTTCGATGTAATCCAGATGGTCTCGCTGATTGTTATAGGTATTTTCTTATAAATATCTTTAATATTTCAATTATACACATGGTAGATATAAATTCATTGAGAACCGATCGAGATTTTGCATCTGTTACAAATCTCATTTTGTTAAATGTAGCTACTACTGTAACAACATTTTATCCATTTCACAAGTTTCTGGAAAGGAGGTTCCGGACGACGAAGTCGAGAAACAAACAGAGTTTATCGAGTGGCTGTATGAAAAGGTACCGAAATGAGTCTTGTGTAAACTTATTCAACTATTATGATACTGTCAAGTCGTTAAAGTCAACTGGTTTCACATCCTATCCATTTTACCAACAATTTTTTTACAACACAGTAGATAGCTCTTTCTTAGGTAGATGTGTACATGAGTAGCATTGAACCTCCGTGCAATGGTGAACATTAGTGCGATGGTGAACATTAGTGCAATGGTGCTTTTCATGGTTAAGTTTGAAGGAATGAGTACCTCATTTTGTGTGTAGTGTGCCAACATATCGAGTACTATTTGTTTCCCATTTTCCCCAATGTAAGCATTTACTGAATGCAGTCGCGGAATGGAAATTTTGCTTGGTTATTTAACAACTTTTGATGTTTATGAGTCAGTTCATTATTATTGATGAGTATGAGAGACGGAATGTCCTCTCCCAACTTTAAGGCATAACTTTAAAATAGTTCAGAATTTAGATGAGTTTTCGCGGGAGTAAGCACTAGCCTAGCATGAGCTAGGTAATTATTCATAATCTTGCCGGCTATAAAATATTTTACTGTCTCATGCTCATAAGCACCGGAGTATTTTGAAAATTTAGGCCATGTAGCTCCGCCCCTGACTGAATACATGTCTACTTAATACTGACTTGGTTCGCAAATTGTTTGTTGGTTTACTACTAATGCTAATTGTGTTTCTTTTTTATTGCATTGCTGCCAGGAGAAAATAAAACAAATACATTGTTGTGGCGATATGTAAGAGGTCCTGTTGAAGCGAAAGAGTTTGTTATGTGCCGTGTGAATGGTTTTGTTTTTTCACCCAGGTATTAAGAAGAAACGGTCGTTAGTCAAGACAGTGGTGTTTGCATGACAGCAAACACCACATTTAGGAGCAAGAAAGGCGATAAAAATCCCAAGACTGTATTGACCAAGTGGTATAGGGTTGTGAATCAGATCTTGGAATTGGACTATGGTCAATTTACCGAGGTTGTGTTTTATTGTGATTGGGTGAAAGCGGGAAGTGGAAGCAAAAAATTTCCCGTCTCAGATTTGGTTTTGGTGAATATGAAGAAAATGAGGGATTCCGATAATCGGAGGGACGAGCCTGCAATTCTCGCTGAAGAGGCAGGTGGAGAAGAGCCTGCAATTCTCCGAAGATTTAAAAAACGCTGATTGGTGGGTTATTATCCATTTACCGTAGAAGATGATCCGGGAAATTGATAATTTGGAGAAACCCCAAATTGGCAGTTTCCAACAACTATTGTTAGATGAACCTAATTTACGCCCTTTGTTACGTCCTTTGACGAATTTTGAAGCTTTTAAGTCCTTGTAATGTTATTTGTCCTTCAATGAATTGGAATTTTATGGGAGTAACATGATTTTTTATTAGACTTTGTTTGGTATATGTGAAATCAGACTTTGTTTGGTTTATATGAAATCAGACCTTTGTTTGGTATTATAATGTTAAATGGTTTGGACAAGTAATTTGAATGGTTCAGACCTTTTAAAAGATATTATAATGTTGAATGGTTCTGCAAGTATACAGAACATGTAATTTGAACTGCCTGGTGGTTTGGAATACTTAGGAACCAATGTTAACTGTTCACAAATTTTGCTTATCTGTTATTGCTTAGAATCCAAAAAAGCTGCAGATTAGAATCCCTGATTCTCAGAACTTAGTGAAGCAAAACAGTTGCCAGTCAGAAAAAAAAAAGAAAAAAAAAAGAATCAGTGGGTCACAACTTCTTATTACACAAGATGTTGCAAAAAAATGATAGAAAGCAATAATAGATAAGATAGACAAGCAAAAACAGATCAGTAGCCTGCAGTTCACAAGCAAAACAGGTCAACAATATAATTTCCGTCTATTCCAGTAGCCTTGCAATTCACAAAATTATGGGAGAAACAGGAAAACTTGTGCTAAGCTAATAACAATATCTTGGTAATATGATTTGAAGAACAATATGAGAAATAAAAGACATTATATTCCATGATTATAATAGGAGCACAAACATTTGCAGAACTTAGTATCAAAAAAAACTGCACATCAGCACTAAGTAAACATAACCAAAAAAACTATACCAAAAGGTGTTTTCCCCACAAAGTTACACATGTAATGAAATCTGCACTAAGTTCTCAAAAGAGATTTTCTCCAGAAATACCGTTACACATGTAACTTAAGCTACGAAAAAAAGATAAAATCACCCACAACAATTTCATTCATCAAAAAAATTCAGACGTCTTAAAGGTCATACTAACCATCCAGTAATACCTAAAAGGTCCTTCAAAGTCCGATAATCATCCCCCTGCGGTGCATCATATACAACACAAGTCTCATCCAAGATGGTTTCAATCTTCACTCTCCTCTCATCTACTGCAACCGGTACTCCATGAACCAGCCTTCCCTCTGATCCCTGCATGATGTAACCTTTAGCTGCTACCTTCTTCTTTTTGTTCAGTGGGTTCACATATTGAATCTTTCCATTGTTAGTCTCATGATTCCCCATAGCATCAACAACACTAGAAGTTGAGCCAATTGTGGTAGGACTGGAAGCATCAACAGATGGTACATTGTCGGTCTGGAGTTGATTGCGTTGTTGACTGGATACAAAATCATTAAAAGCCTGAACATGACCAACATAGTTCAGATGGTTTGATACCAATTTTCTCTATCAACTTCAGAGTATGAATTCTATGTAACCTTTCATAATTGAGAGATGGGAATATGCAATAAAACTAACCTTTGAAAGCTTATTAATCTTTTCGACCAACACATTGTCTTCCTTCGGTCCTCATTGGAAGTATCGTAACAAACGAAAAAAACTATCAAAATATCATATGTGTCATAAAATATATGATCACATGCCGCAGGTTCCCCTATACCTACATCAAATATCACTCTGACGTCCAAAACAAAGAAAGAAACAAAAATATTATTATTATAGATCCACCGACCACCACTCACTGCAGAATCAAGAACTCTCTTATTTTTCTTCTTCTTCATCACAAGACGAAGAATGAAAAACTAGAAGAAATTTAGAGTGAGATAGATAGATTGAAGTGATACGTATTGAGGAGAAGAAACATCTGGTGTTTACATATGGAAAAAGGGTTTTCGAAATCATGTTCTTTTAGAAGATATGATAATATCAGGTGATGGTGAATATTTAGGGATTTACAAAACAAAAAACAAATACCCATTAGTTTTTGGTCCATATAGAGTTCCATTTCTGTTGAATTGGCGGGTTAGAGGTTATATTGGATTTGTAGAAATAACTTATCAAGGTCAAATGACAGAGTTCTTGTTTGTTTCCACTGCAAAAAGAAATAATAAGTTTTCTAAAATACTCGAGAAAAAGAAAAAAAAAATCAAGCTTCGGCTTTAACCTCTCCAATTTCTTGGTGGAAAATAAGTTTCAAGTTTAAAATTCAATGTAATTTCTTTTAGAAAGAATACTCATTCGTGATTTTTCTATTTGAAATTGTTATCAACACAACACTCGAATGAGCTGATGTAAGTTAAGTTATTAATTAATTGAAATTTTCTTTCTTTGCAATTGGTTACTACTTCAATTTTTTAAATGATCCAGAATATACAAAACAAACTCATTCTTACTATTTGGTAACCATTATTATAGTGGATTATGAGCCCATAATAAATTATGCAGCTAATAATCCATTATATTATATGGATGTTTGTTAAATTTATAATAATTGACCAATAGCGCAGAAACAAAAAAAGAAAGATTATGACCAACATTATTGATCTTTAAATTCAAAATATCATTTAACATATTCAGGCTCAAGCGTATACGTTTTTTTTTATAAAAGAAAAATAAAAATTCATTATTTTTATTTCTACGGTGTAATGTAAGGATATCACATTTGTTTCCTTAGTTCATAAGTATTATAGGGTGACTAAAATGCTTAATGGGTATCACATTTTCTCTTTCCCCAAACCAATTTTGTTTTCAATTTCACCATAATTTTGTTTAATGATCGACTTTTCATCAAAAATTCCCAAATTACTTTCGGTCGATTACAATTGAAGTACCAGAGTTTGATATTATTCTTTCAATTTGATGATATAACCCCAAACTTAAAAATTGGAATTTCTTCAATTTGATAATATTCCTTTGAAAATGGCAAAATTACAAGTTTATAAATATCTTATCTTAAATATTAACACTCATTATAACTATGTTTAATTCGTAAACAACTTTATTTTTAAGCTTAAATATCCTCTACTGTTACTCGAACTTTACAAATTCTCTACTAAACAATTGATCATCGTGGATACAAAATATCAAAATATCAAACGGACATACCAACGAGTGATTCGAAATTTTAACTGGAAAAGATAATTCAACAACATTCGAGGCGCAAGACCACAAATTTATAATTCCATATCCTATTCTGAAGAAGACCAATATAAATTTAAATGAACCATGAATACTTGCTCATGTTTGGTATTGACTACCATGAATAGTTTGCTCTTGTTTCCAAGTTAGTTACCTTCCATGTTCTATTATATCACTTGTTGCAATGCTAAATTGGTCCCTCCATCAATTAGGCGTTAATAATGTCATTATTCAAAATTGGTCCCACCTTCCCCTGGTTTTTAAAACAAAAGAGATAATCACGTTCTCAAACTGAACAATCTCAAGCAAGCCTCTCTCAATGATTTACTAAATTCTATACAACCCTTATTGATGAAGGTTTTCTATGGTCTCATTCTAATTACTTTATTATCAATTTTCATTCTAAAATTTTATGTATTTATGTCCTGTTATATGTTGATGACATTGTAGTTATAGGTAATAATGACTCTTCTGTTCAATCTCTTCTTCGTAAACTCGCATTTCGTTTCACTCAAAATATTTGGTCGAATCAGGCTCCACTCATCTAGAAGCTGCTCATCTAATTGTTCGATATTACAAATACACTATCAACCATGGCATCTTCTTGTTTGCTTCGGATTCTTTATCCCTTTCTTGTTACACTGACTCTGAATCTTGTAGTCACCACAAACAAATACAATTTTAGATTGTACGAATCCTTCATTGATCTTTATCATGGAGGTTGTCGATTTTTATTTTTTTTGGTAACTGAGAACGACCAACAGTCTAATATCATAAAAATTTGAATATTACTTGAAAGAATGCTCAAAACTATGAGCATGTTTTTGTGTAATTGAACTACAACAAAAAGCTTTCTTTGGGAAACAATGTGTCTTTTCTTACATAACCGGGAGACTTAAAAGAGCTTTTCAGGTGAGCAAATACTGAGCAGGGTTGGCCATTTGGCTCCTTTAACGTTTATGACATGAATTTTCTCTACTCACGCATCGTCGAGCATTGGAATGTCTATAATATCCTTGAAATTAAATACATCTTCTTCTCTCTACAACAAAAATAACCTAAAATCAATCACACCCTAATTTCTTTCCTCAACCTACCGTGAGTATCAACCATAAAGATTAAACACAAATAACCAGTTATTTGTACGAAAAGGAAAAATTGTAAAACCCACCATAACTAACATGTTAGTCAAAGACTCCAGATCTCAAATGAAATCTTAGAATTTAATGTAAATTCCAAGTAAATATGTGATGTCGTTATCTGTTAGATTATGTGTTTCCTTATTATCAATCTCTAATAAAGCTTTTCTAGATTGAGTTGAAAAATCAAAATTAAGTTGAAGATCCACCTATCTATAGTAAAGATATTCTAGAAAAGCAATTTGAACCGAAATAGCGTCATGTTGTGATAAATGTTTGATTGTTCGTGTTAAATTAGAAAACAGGTACTAACAACCAAATCATGAACATATCTAAATCGCTTACCAATTTAATTGTAAATATAAAGTTCTAAGAAAATCTCTACAACAAGCCATTTTTTATCTTTTAATCTTTCTATCGATAATGAATATCTTTTAATCTTTATATCGATGGTGATTGAGATTGTAAGGGCAGACTAGTGAGGGTAGCTTGGGTAGTTCAATATTATTTTATGTTATTTTATTTTCTTTACTTTAATCATATGTTGACAACATTCTGGTTAGTTTTTTTCCCTCCTCAAATCCATTTTTTCCCTCCTAATAACAGGACTCTAAATTTACCAAACAAGATAGTGACTCTGGAAAATCAGTGTAACAATAGTGTGTTAAATAAATGGCTAACATTACAACTATGTAATGGAAATATAGAAAAAGAAAAGTCGAAAAAAAACATTCGCTAAATGGTTAGGTTGTATACCTATTATTAGGCGTATCAAACTTAATCTAGGTTCATGTTCAAGCAAACCCTTGAACCACATCGGAGAAAATCCACGATATTCAAGTAGAATTGTAAAAGTTGAGGTTCTTTTAATATTTAGAATTCATTGGTTTTAACACTACAATGGTAGGTTGTTTTTTTTCTTTTATAAATATAACTTCAATTATTCGGGAAAAAAAAAACCCCATATCTCATTCATTAATCATCTTGGTTACCGTGTATCAATCTTTCCCAACATCAATTTATTGAAGAAGAGATCACCCCTAAATATAAGAAAGCAAAACGCATCATTATTGCCTCTCAATCTTGCGAGAACATTAATAACCCCACTCTGAAGCATGCAGAATTCAATAGGGATTCTAAAGCTGGAACCATGGCTAAATCAAGACCTCTCAAGAATAGTAGAGCTAAGAAAATGGTGGATGGAAAAATCTCAACTGGAAATGCTTCATCTCAGCAATCAAAGATCTTGGAATCACCTACGGTGGAAAAACTTAAGGATGCTAATCAGTTTTTTTTCAAAATCTCTCTTGTTTTCATTCTTATTTATTATTCCTGGTTGCATCATTACATTGCATTTGAATTTGGAATTGAACTTTTATGTTAAAACCGTTGTCTTTCCCACCTTATCTCACCGTACAATCTCATACTTTTGGCAGTTCATTAGGATTCTTTCATCGAACTGTCAAGGATTAAAATCTAAGACAACAAGGCAACAACTTAGGAAATTAATAAATTCTCATTAACCAAATATTATTTTCCTATCTGAGACTAAAAATGCCAATGATTTTGTTCTAGACACCATGCATCAATCTTTATTTTATAATTATGTTTGTCAAACAGTGTGTATTGTCGGTGGTCTTGTTATGGCTTGGGATAATTCTGTCAAACTTACTGTCACTTACCAGGATAACAATCAAATAAATTGCAATGTTTGGTATGTAAGAACCAAATCTGATTTGATTTTTACATGTATGTATGGGATTCCCTATAAGGATAAGAAAGACAACTCTTGGAGAATGGTTAACCTGATGGGTCAAAACATGATAAAACCTTGGATGATATTAGAAGACCTAAATGTCACTCTTCATCATAATGAAAAAACAAGTGTGAAAAGACGAGGGTACACAAATACACCACAATCTTTTATTTGATCACAACCTATTCAGGATCACCATGCAATAGACGTTTAGGTTATTTTCTTCTTCCCTTTGGATCCGTAACTGATTGAATTTTGATAGTGGTAAGAATGGGTTCGTTCAGATTTGTGAAGATTCGAGTTTTTTAAAATTAATAAAATATACAATAATATTACAATTGGTGCAAGAGGTACTGGGACTAAGGATTTAATTTTTAGAGTGAAAATAACCAAGACACTAGATTCCACTATACACATGAATAAATGATGATAAAAATTCCAAAACTCTAATTATTTTTAAAATCTCTTTTTCTTAATTCACAAATTATCAAGCATATTCTCAAACATTAATTGTATCCCTTAAGCATAGATTATCTAACCAAAGCATAACCTATCTAATTGAATCACAACTAATTAGGAAAAATTATGCAAATAATTAAAATTCTGCAAAGCAGTAATTTGAGTGAATTATAAATTGCAAAATAAGAGAAAAGTAAAATAATTACCAATTATTCATGCAACAATAGCTTCCTCCATGCCTTGGTTACGCGAGAATTAGCTCATCATTATCATGGAAATATGCTCAAAATTCATCTTTATTAATGCTCAAAAATGGTTCACAAATGATGAAATAGGAGAAAATTGACAAAAACAGGGTTTGTAACACTTCTGTTTGTTACAAACCGAGCTGTTACAGAGAACGATAAAAATGAAGTGTTGTTAACACTGTCGCATTACGACCCTAATCCTTTTGTCGCTGTCACTGTTGAAGAACGATGGTTACCTTGCGTCTAATGTTCTTCGCGTTTATCAGCAGCAGCAGCAGCAGAAACCGAGTTCTGCAACTTGTGATTTCTTCTTCTCTGGCTCTTCTCAGCTCCCCAAACTCTCCACACCCCTTCCTTGTACCTGTAGAACTCTATTTATACTCCTAATCCTCCTTTAATCCGGCCATATCTCCCAAATAATCTTCATTTATCAATATTATTCTCCACGCCCAAAATTTCCATTTTTTGATCTTCCACACGTTCTCAGCTGTCAACCTTCGTTATTTATTTTCTTCACGAATCTCTGTAGTGCAACACACTCGAAACTCATGCATTACACGCCTCAAACTCGTGTCAAATTCACTTGAACCCGTGAAAACTTGTGTCCACTGTTTTGGATTGAAACACGTTATTAAGCCAAATTTGATCGGAAAAAACACCCATACCAGCTTTCTATAGTTATATCACGTCTACCCATTAAGTTTCAGGGATTTAATCTCACTAAATCACGTCCAAAAATCCATCGAAAATCTGACAGTGAAATGAGTTTATTTTCCCGCCAAAAATATTCTTTCAAACGATGAAGGTGAAGTGCCCTGAATCCAAAACGCGGATGCCTTTAACAGCTCGGCTGCCTTGGGGGCGCCCTTATCCATTTTCAGGGTGCCTTTAGTAATTTTGGTGGGTGCCTTTAGCACTTTTTTCTGGGGTGTTTTCAACATTTTTTCGGGGTTCTTCCGGTGTATTTCTGGGGTGCTTCCGGTGCATTTCTGGGGTGCCTTTAGTACTCTATCCTGGGGTGTAAAGTACCACTTTACGAGCCAATTTCGTCGCAAGAGCTTATTTCTCTAAAAATACCTACAAAGATATAAAACACCATAATAAGTATAAAAATGGGTACTAATAATATATACAATAGAGATGAAAATAGACACATAAATGCGTCTATAAGTAACCGATACCCTTATTGTTAGAGCACTGCTCGGTCGAACTCGTAAGCGTTGATATCTCAAGCTTGTTGTCAAGTTTAGTTGCCAAAACTATAAGTCTTGATTTCTAGTCTACTTATAGATAAATCTCGGATTAGGATATGAATATGGTTGATATGAAAGTGTTCATATGGCTAACTTTGGTTAACTATTGTTGAGCCAACAAGGTGTACACGTTTAGGTACGGTTACCCATATCTAAATGAAGTCACTTTTCATTTTTGTGTAACAAGCTAAGTTCGATCTAACGGTTGAAAGATGTTAGCTTGAGTCTAATCAGGTTTTCATCGAACGGTGAATATTGAACGCTTTGTTACCAAGGTAACTTAGATTGCAAACCCTGATTTGAAGACTATATAAAGGAGAACTCTAGAAACTGGGAAACCTAATCCTAACACCTCCTGTGTGATACTAGTTGTGACTAGAGTCGATTCTCCTTTAACCTTAGGTTTTTCATGAAACCCTGTAGGTTAACGACTTGAAGACTTCATTAGGATTTTGAAGACAAACTCAACTATTTTCTCTGTAGTTGTGTGTTATGATCTTGATGTTTTCTATCATATTGAGTACTATCTTCTCTAAGATTTTCTCGAGATTTATTCTCCGATGGGCAAGAGAAAAAGTAGTCACAAACATCTTCGTTTCATCATTTGTGATTCCACAATATCTTGTTTCGCTACCATACGATTAAGATTATTGTGAGGTGATTGATATTTCTAGGCTGTTCTTCAGGAATATAAGTATGGTATATCAATTGGTTCCTGTTCACCTTGATTTATCAAAATACGAAACAAAACTCATAGGTTTATCTTTGGGAGACAAATTTATCTATTCAATAGACTTTTCTGTGTGAGACAGATTGGTTTATCAAGTCTTCGACTTTGAGTCGTAGCAACTCATAGTTGTGGGTGAGATCAGCTAAGGGAATAAAGTGCGTAGAGTCCTACTGGGATTCAGAGGCGTAAGGAACGCGACTGTACCTTGATCAGTGTGATATTGGTTAGGGCTCAACTACATTCAAGTCCGAAGTTAACTTGGAGTAGGCTAGTGTCTGTAACGGCTTAATACAGTGTGGTGTTCAAATCTGGACTAGGTCCCGGGGGTTTTTATGCATTTGCGGTTTCCTCGTTAACAAAATTTCTGGTGTATGTGTTATTTCTTTTCCGCATTATATTTTTATATAATTGAAATATCACAGGTTATGCGTAAGTTCAATCAATTGTGAATCCGACCTTTGGGTTGTTGATTAAATTGATTGACACTTTGATATTGGTTTTTGATACCGTCCAAGTTATTTCTTATATTCAATTGGGCTCGCAAATTCCTATTTGTTTGACTGCAGATTGAATTGAGAAATAGAGATATAACTATTGGATATACTTTTCTTAAGATTGAGTCTGACTGTCTAATTGATTCTCTTGAAAGTATATTGGAGTTAGTCCATACAGATTTCTAAGCGAAATATTGGGTGTGGTTGTTAGACCCCCGCTTTTTCAATTGGTATTAGAGAAAGCAAACACGTTAAAGACCTCATAAGTCTGTGTTTGTAGCGATCTGACTCTATGGATAGTAAAGTCTATATAAACACTTCACCAGGATTTAACTCTGATCTTAGGGAAAGTTCTGAAGAGATAATTAATCTCCAGATGAAGTTGGATGAACAAATCCGGATCAATTCTGATCTTTTTGCAGAAATCGCAATGTATAATGATTTGAAGTCTGTCAAAGTATCTTCAATGGATTTGAATAACTCCTCTATTTCTCCTCTGAAGAATTGTCGCAAGTCAGGAGATAAACGAGGTTTAGGATTTGTGAAACCTGATATAACTCAGAACCACTCAGATGAGTTTAAAGATGTTGGTCCATGTATGTTCTACGATTCTCGTAATCATTTTCAACATACATGTACATCTTTTAATTAAATTTTAAAAGTTGCTAGTAATCTTGATAATAAAGCTGAACAACTGTTTACTTCTCTAAGAAGTTGTAGAAATCTAACAAGAAATCTCAAACGGGATAGCAGTGTTAGTATGAGAGCTTTTGCTCTAAAATCAACATCACCTTTTCAATGGTTCCTTGATAGTGGATGTACCCAGCATATGACTGGAGATATTTCGTGGTTTGTCAACACAAGCGACTTTGATGGTGGTCCAGTAACATTCGGAGATAGGAGATGATGTTACATAAGCAAGAACGGAACGATCAAATTACCTGGCATTCCTGAAATCCATGATGTCGTATACATTAAAGGTATGACTGCTAATCTTCTTTATGTTAGTCAAATCTGTGAAAAAGACCATAAGGTTGTCTTCAATACAAATGGATGTTACATTGTAGACAAGTCTGGAAAAGTAATTTTTTAGGGATCTCGTGGCAAAAATAACTGCTATCTTTTAGATGCTCAGTTTCATAATTGTTGCAATTTGACTAAAGTGGAATCTACACATCTTTGGCATGAGCGTTTTGGTCACATCAATTATCGCCTTCTAACTAAGATCATTAACAAAGAACTTGTTAGAAGTTTTCCCAAAATCAATGCTAAGATTTAAGGTGTCTTTGGTGCCTGTCAAAAGTGTAAACAAACGAAAGTTCCACATAAATCATCTCGAGATATCCTCACTAAAGTTCCACTTGATTTAATTCATATGGATCTCTTCGGCCCAATTCAACAACCCACTATTGCTGGGAAGAAGTATGCTTTGGTTATGGTAGATGATTACACCAGATTCACTTGGGTAGCGTTTTTAGCTCATAAGAATGAAACCCTCAGTGAATTCAAGATTATTGTTAATAGAATCCAGAACGAACAGGGTCGCAAACTAAAGAAAATTAGAAGCGATCGTGGCACTGAATTCTAAGACACCTAAGTTTTTGAATACTGTGATAAATTAGGGATTATTCAACAATACTCACCACCTATTACTCCACAAGCTAATGGAGTTGCAGAAAGGAAGAATAGGAACATTCAGGAAATGGCAAGGGTAATGCTCCATAAAAAAAACTTACCGTTAAGGTTTTGGAAAGAGGCTGTCTTTACGTCATGCTACTTGATCAATCGTGTTTATTTACGGTCAAAGACCTTAAACACTGCCTATGAGTTGTGGTACGGTAGGAAACCCAACTTACACTATCTCATAGTGTTCGGCAGCAAGTGCTACATTCTAAAGGATCGAGAACAGAAAGGGAAATTTGACTCAAAAAACGATGAAGGTATTTTTCTTGGCTATGCACCTGACAGTCATGGTTTTCGAGTATTTAATTTCAGAACATAAGTCATGATGGAATCGGCAAATGCTATCATTGATGATCTAATTAATTTTCGTCATGATGACTCTCCTACTGAATTTCCTCCAACTGAGACAATTGAGAAAGTCAAAGAAATTCCAGAATCAGTAGAAGTTGTTCCAACGGTTATTGATCCTGATGTTTCTAGTGATGAGGAGAAAAGCCCTAGTCAAGCTATTCATGTTGAACAAGAACGTGCTCCTCCACGGCACCTATGGGTTCAAAGGAATCATGATACTAACAGTATTATTGGGGGGAACGACACTACTACTAAGACGAGAGGAAAACTTCAAAATATTTGCAATTTTGGTTGTTATCTATCGCAAGTAGAACCAAGAAATATTGATGAATCTCTTAGTGATCCCTTTTGGGTGAATGCAATGCATGAAGAGTTAAATCAGTTCCAAAGACAAGATGTATGGGAGCTCCTACCTTGTCCCCCCAATATCAATATTGTTGGTACAAAATGGATATTCAAGAACAAGTCTGATGAATTTGGCACCATTGTCAGAAACAAAGCCAGACTTTTCACTCAAGGATATTCACATATTGAAGGTATTGACTTTGACGAAACCTTTGCACCTGTGGTACGACTTGAGTCCATTCGTTTGTTATTAGCTCATGCTTGTTTTCTTAAGGTTAAGCTGTTTCAAATGGACATAAAATCCGCCTTCCTAAATGGAAATTTAAAGGAAGAGTGTTAGAGCATAGCTCGGTTGAACCCACCAAGCGTTGGTATGTCAAGTTTGGTTGTCATATTTTAGTGAATCAAAACGCATTTAAAGAGTCGCTTGATTATATACTGGAGTCAACTTCGTATAGGTTAGCTTGAAAGTTTTAGGATATGAGACATTACAAGTATTACGTGAAGACTTGAAGAATGTGAAGAAGTAAGGAGCTACAATGACGACATTATCCTTCCACTTGAGGTTAGTAATATTTGACTTGAATTGTTTCATTCCCTAACGTATCTTTCAAGTCGTGTATATTGAAAACAAAACTGCGAAGCTATGAATGATTATACTCTAGTTAGATGTAGTATTAAGGAATACAATACGAAGTATAACTCTTATCTTTTGAACTTCGTATATAAGATATCGAAATAATCGTTTGAATGTTATTGTGATTATGTATGGGTATGAGGTGAAGATTTCATCCTAGGAAACAATGTTTTACATTCGCTTAAAGGAAGTAAATTCACGAACTTGTTTTTATGAATCGAAAGGGAAATCGCTAGGCTTATTGGTATTGTTATTCATTGCATATCTTTTGAACTACCAATATGTGTGTTTAGTATAACCGCTCATGACTTGTTTATGTTCTTGGTAAAACTATTCACAAGGCCTGACTTTTGTATTGGTATGACTTTTATTAGTGAAACCAATCTTAAGTAATCACCTGAGATGATATGATCGATTTGTTGTAATTGGTATGACCAACTCTAGGCAAAGGGGAACCGATCCTAGTAAGAGGTGCAACCGATCACAAAAGGGGAATCAATCCTTGTAATAGGTGCAACAAGTTTCTAGATATTGTGAACCGATCCTATGAACATGTGCAACACGTTTTTAGATATTGGGAACTGATCCTATGGGCATGTGCAACAAATACAAGTTAGATACCATATATATGTGGGAACCGATCCTTGTACCTAGTCAACCAAGTTTTGGTAACTAGCGTGACTAATTCTAGTACCCACATGGAGGTAGAACCGAAACTTGTTTTGGTAGAACCGTGAAACCCATGTTTGGTGATTTGATAGGATAATCAATCACATAGTTCTTGGAAGTCAGAAGAACCAAATCTAAACTTGTTTGGAAGTGTGGCAAATCGATTCCAAGATTGTAAGTATGAAAGAGGACTTACAAAGTAAAGATGTCGACATACTTTGAACATATGCAGTAACACTTATCTTTTATTGTTCAAAGATATTCCTTAATAGCTAAAGGAGAATCCCGGATCGAAAATAAATTGAGAATCTTTTAATTAAGGTTTTAGTTTCATATTTGGAAAATAAAAATTAGTAATGTGCATTTACTAATTGTAGATTTTCTAGTGAAATTTCGGTCAACATTTGGATAAAGCATTTCCAGGAATTATGGAAACCGAATTTGGAATATATTGCATATCTTGAGAATATTTTCGGTTTTGGAAATTCTTTGGTGTGCAAACTTCCTTGGTCTATAAATATCAAAGTTTGCATTTCGAGAAAACTAATCCTCAGAGCCAGCAAAACTACCTAGTTGTGTTGTTACTGGTGAAGCCGCCTATTCGGAGAGGAAAGTAACATAATTAGGCGAAATATCTTACGGCCGCTCAGTTTAAAGACTTCTTTGGGATTGAGAAGCTCTATTAGTATCGTTGGTGGGAAACTAGATAATTGCGGTTTATTATTAGTTTTCGATTAATTTGATTGACTAACAGTTGTTGAACTTTGGTTACACCTAGTTTGTTTATGCTTGAGAATCTTCTCTTCTGATATAAGATTCACTCAAACTAGATCGAAGTTTCGACAGGGATCTTTAGACTGTTTGTAGATCTAAAGACGTCTTGTGATAATCCATTGTTAACAGACTCCGTTCTGTATGTGATTGATCACAAGAGATCCAAGTTGATTGTGTGCAGGTGTTTATTGAAGATCTAAGAAGATTTGAAGACAAAGAAGATTTCTGATTTGGGTTCATAATCTTTGGTGTGCACAATACTTGTTTCGGGTAAAGAGGATCCAACTATAATCGGTTTATCTTTGTGATAGATTGGATTTATTAGTTGAGTAGATCGGCATCAATACAATTCTTTGTGATTCAAAGTATTGATTGCAAAATCTTGACTATTACTTTGGTAGTTGTTATTGGATAGATCTAAGAACCTGACAAAGGAGTTTATTGGGATAAACGGAAGAGCCTTTTGTCGAACTCATATCACTTGATTGAAAAGAGTTGTTACCGAACAGATTTTTATTTTCCTTTACTGTTTGGAATATGAACCAAAGGAATTGTTCCAAGTGCGTGACTTATTAACAAGTTGGAGGCGCAGGGATACAGACGGAACTAGGTTAACTATAGGTTTAGTTTCTTGGTCTCAACTATACAAAGTTTGTTTGATTTTGTATAGCGGCTTAATCCTGAAAGTATTCAATTTTGGACAAGGTCCCGGGGTTTTTCTGCATTTGCGGTTTCCTCGTTAACAAAATCTTGTTGTGTCTTTTAATTTTCTATTTCCGCAATTATAATTTTTTTTATTATAATTAGAAGTAAAATACACAAACGTTAATTCCTATTTACTTGATAGTAATCCTATTGTGTTTGGTTAAGTCTGAACCATTTATCAAGTAAACATACTTCGTTGTTGTATTGTCTCGATCTTGTATCCATAGTCAATCACACAAGTTATCTTGTTGTCGTATTGTCTCGATCTCGTATCCATAGACGATCACATGAAGTGTGAACCGATTAGTTATATTGTCTCGACTCGATCTATAGACAATCACTTTTGGAGAAATGACTTATAGGTGGAAAAGTTTTAGATTGAGGTATATTTGGGTACCCTCGTCTTTTCAATTGGTATCAGAGCAGGCAAACACGAAAAGATCTACCAATCTGTGTTTGGTACGATCCATCCTATAAGAATTGAATCTATGTCTATTCAGTTAACGTATTAGCCGGATTTGACATCCTCAAGGTCCCATGGTGGAGGACACATATGAAGAGTACAATACTCTCATTAAAGGAATCGTCTAGAAGTTGGTTGAGAACTTACAACTTCTCGAGAAAGCCTCTCTTTGATCCAAGAGACGACACACTGATTTCACCTTATGATGGATCTCTCATTCAAGGAAATCAATATAGTTCAAGAAGGATTCTCAATGGTAACCTGATTGGGTTACTGAATACCTCCTCTGTTGCTTCTATTTCTCACTGTGAACATCTCACTAAGAGAAATTGTCATATCAAAATCTTAAGGTTTGTGAATCTTGTCTTTGGTCCGTTATCAACAATATCCACAAACAATCCTGTTAGATTTTAGAAGCAACCTTATGGAAAGGAATTCTCAAACAGAAAATCAAATAACTCGAAATGTTTTCATGAAAGTAAGAGCTCTTACTATATTGAAAAACAATATTGCAATAAAATTCTATTCCAATATAAGTCGAGCTAAAGAAACACTTCGAACTTATGAGAAAAAGAAGTATCTTTTCATCTTTTCAATGAAAAGTAGCCATATGCACTCACCTCACAATGGTTTCTTCGAAAACAGTGATAGGCTAAAAGGATTTGGTAATCCTGATATGTCAACCTATGGCATAACCCATAACTCATGGGTTGATCTTCGATTCTGTGGACCATTTCGGTTCCTAAAAATCCATGAACGGATTGGTATCATGCCTATTGAAAGAATCTGTTACCGAAAATATGTTCTCTTAAAAATAGATGTCTCCTCAACATCGTAAATAAAAACTTGGATTATTTTGCAAGTCTTTACAATATTTTCGGTCAAGGTAAACTTTGTGATTTCTCAAAATATTTGAAGGCTCTCTCAAGCATATTTTCAAGGATGATACCGAATGAAGATCTAAGGAGAAAGCTTACAATGATGATTCTCTCCAAGAAACTTGCTCGAATGTTTAAGGGAAAGTCCTACCAAATTCTCTATATGGTGAATGGAGTAACCTGTGGGGAAATTGTCAGTGAATACTGTATTCATGAAATTGAGAAATATCTTGATTCCCTGGAATCAGACAGGCTAACGTTGTGCAACAACACATGCTATCATTTAATTCAACTCATATCGTCTTCAAAGGTGCATGCATCCAGTTTACTAGATGGTGTACTAGACCTAATTGGAAGAAGAGTTTTACTTAACAAAAGAGTTGATGTTGAATGGAAACGAGTACTCTACTATAAGGAGTTGATAAAAACAGCCCATGAGAACTCCTCAAATAATGCTATGCATCTTACCATCTCTTTTAATCATTATGAGGATGTTTTGTGGAAGTTTCAGTGTCTACTCGATGAGATTTCGTCATAAACGGAATTTACTAGTAGGAAAGAAGTAGACATTAATAAGAGCACTTCTAGAGATTAAGTTATATGCTGTAATACTTAATCCAGGAAAATAGACTTCAGTTTTTGATTTCTTTCAATAATTGTTTAAAGTCTATTATGAATAAAACTATCTTATTAGTTATGAATAAAATTATTAGTTTATAATTTTTCTTGTGATAGTTTTTTGGTTTACATATTGGAGAATAGGATGCGAAATTTGAGGTAACGACTTTGTTAGTTAATTGTTTTCATGTTTAAGAAAAGCATGATCTTATTGCGTATATTTATTTCTTTTGTGATAGACGCATTTATGTGTCTATTTTCATCTCTATTGTGTAAATTGTTAGTACCCATCTTTGTACTTATTTTGGTATTTTATCTCTTTGTAGGTGTTTTTGGAGAAATAAGCTTTTGCGGCGAAATTGGCTCGAAAAGTTGATAAATGCAACCCAAGGGACGAGTGATATACGGACTCCAGCAACGGATAATGGGCGACCACTGGATAAGGGGTGACCTTACCCCTTCACGTTAAAATTCTAAATTTTGGCGGGAAACCAAAACCAAAATATATACACGTTTCTGGCAGTTTTGGTGGTAGTGATTTGGAGGAGTTTGAGGTCGATTAAACCTCTGATTTTGATAGGGTAGACTCCTTATGGGTCTAGGAATCTAACATGGGTGTTGAAATAGATTAAACTGGGCTCAATCGACGGTTTTTATCTCAACAGCAAAATATGGAAAGTCACGTGTGTGACCGATTTTAGGAAATTTTAGAGAGATGAAAGTGTTATAAACCTTCCCAAAGCTTGATATCTATCTAAGGAAGAGTTTAGAATCAAAAGGAAAGCTCAGAAACGCGTAGAAATTCTAAAAGAAGAAATTGCCGCAACTTTGCCGTGAAGAGAAAGGAAGAGATTTTGGAGAGATTTAATTGGTCTTTTTGATATAAATAGATTGGTGGGGTAATATAGAAGGGGTGTCGAAAGTTAGGGGAAGTTTAGAACACCACAGAGCCAAAAAATCAAAGGTGCAGGAAACCGGCTACTGCTGCTGCTGCTTCTGAAGAACATCGACCCACACCGAACCGTCGCAGACGAGTGTCGTTCTTCAACAGCAGAACCGATTTATCGTTTATTAACAGCACTTCAATTGTATCGGTGATTTCTGTAACGCCAGAAAAGCGTTGCAGATTCGCTGTAATATTATTTTACTTCAATAAAAACACCTTTTGAGCCATGTTTCTATCTTTTGAGCATGTTTTTACCATGAGGAGCTAAACCCCAACACTGGGATGACGGAGGAAGCCCTATTTCACGCATGTGGTAATTCTAAAAATTCTTTTATGACTATTTGCATTGATTTTTAATTGATTTATGATTTTTATTGAATGGGTGTGATATTTTTTGATGATGTATGCTTGGTCAATGTATTTTTGATACATCATGCTTTTGATTTACAGTCATTTCTTTTCAAAAATCTACTTTTGTCAAAGAATAAGAGTCCATATTTTTAATATTTGAGCTATAATTGATTGGAATTATTATTTGAATCACATGAATGGAATTTGGTGGAATCCTGAGTCTAAGTGTTTTTTATAATCTTGACCAAAACATTATTTTGATTTTTCTAGTTTTCTTAATTAAGTCTAAAAATTATTCTTCACAAGTCCGAGTTGAACGAATCTTCAAAAAAATCGTGACCTAGACAAAAGCATTGCAGAGCCACATAAGGTCATAAATCGCCAGCCGAGATGCATCTTGTCGTTTTCTTGTTTCAAAGGATCATGACCAGAAAGCGACAAAGTATAAGATGAGACTAGCTTCCAAGACATTGCTCGGCCAAAGCTCATACTTATCCGAAGATTCAAAGCTGTCAGTCGATATGTTATCTCAACACACTTCCCTTCAGAAAGAAGAGGAGTCCTAGCAATTGTACGACTAAGTATCGATGAGCCTCCATCTCGGCTACACCAACGATTATCCAGTATCATTTTTCGATGGGACCTCAGTTCACCCAAGAAGGAGAAGGAGAATATCTTCGCACTTGAACCTACCAAGGGAAAAAAAATCTGAAGTGACAACAATTAAGATAAAACTCCGTAACTCGACATACAGCTACAACCAGCTAATGTCACTGAAGTAAAACAAGAGAAGGATCCGAGACCATAGCTTAAGGGTACACATTACTCATTCAGGCGCATACTAGCAGTTCCCTCGGTCAAAGTCTCTTCTATCGAGAAAATCCACTTGAACGGTTATTCCATGAGCCAGGCTCAGACGCGATGAGCGAAGGACAAGATATGACGATCACATACAATTTCCTTATGTCAAAAAATGACTCCTCCACGTGAAGAATTACTTAGCGGATTCCCATAGAACTCTTCCATAAATAAAAAAAACAAAAATCGACTGCACAGTTGGACCTGAATGTATCTATTACCCTAATTGTACCAGAAGGCATATACTACTCTCGAGTTCGGTTGAGCATCCTCCCAAAAGAAGAATAAATATCAACAGATAATTTTACTACAGAAGTTCACATGAATCCCTGTCAAGACACCTTGTGGAGGCGGAACAACAACTTCATCTTGTCCACAAAGACACATGCGGCAGTATCTCGACATGACTCTCCACAGATGTCTCCATCCCACAGATTATCGCTTGCCCGCCTTGAAGACTCAATCTCATACGCTACAAGGGTCTTACTTCATTTTCCAAGCGTCCCGAGTCAATGGGAATCCCTAGTCTTATATCAAACTGGGGATTAACAAAGAATCATGCGTCACATACCTACATGGCCAATAAGAGGTGGCCCAGACATCCAGTTTTCATATAACAGATTTAGAAACGATCAGCGCAGGAGTCTTAAAAGATCGGGACACATCAAGACCATTCAACTCCCCAAACCCACAATACAATATGTTATTACTTGGTATTAGGTGACTATAGATCGGCCTTCAAAATCGTGAAGGGGACTTATCTGCGACTCGAGAAATCTCGGATCTCTTTCCGGTCTCGTCGAATTCTCCTCCATCAGCATCTTCTCTGTACTCAGCAATTGCAACTATGTCCGGATCCTGACTGAAGATAAGATGTTTTAGGGTTTTATACGCGTGTAACATGACTATATCAAGTAGAATAAGCATTCAAATTATCCCTCGACAATAAACGCACGTAGGAGACAAACTAGGAGTCTATAGTTTCCACTCTACTCAGACGCGACTCATACTTTAGTCACATAACTCGACTAACTGAGACAAATGGGTGGATAATTCGACAGCACGCCCTTGATGAAATATATCCGTCTATGTCTCTCCTACCACGTGTTAAAAGGGAATGGTGTTTCGAAGTATGGTCCAAGAGATATCATCAAAACACTTGAAGGAATATATAGTTGTTGTAAAACCATATATTTCCGAGTTCAACTTCACGTGGACTTATCACCTGAAAACAGTATCCAGATCTTAATTTTTCTCTATAATATATGAAAGGAATGTCTTTTCTGTTCGATAGTTGGGGTCAACCACTGAAATTGGACGTCAAACTAAGTTTCTACAACCTCTGGAGTGAAGATCGCGCAAGGAAGGACTTCCTATTACGAATTTTACTTAGGGTTTTCACCTACTCGCATATGCAACATAGCCAGCTAGGGTTTGCACAAATTAAGAACTCATGAGGGTCTTCTTGCTTTACAAGATGCATACGGAAAAGGTCCAGAAAAGGAAAATATCAACCCTAAAGAACAGAGGTCCCTAAAGAAAATCTCTTGCTTCATGTTCAGCTGCTTCACTTTGGCTTATGCATCTCGAGCTACCTTCTTAGCATGTTCCAGCTCTTCATTTACCATGCTTCATTCCAGATTAAGAAACTCTCTAAAATACTAGGACCTGAACTCAACTCACCCCGACGGATCCTGACAGAATTGAGCCACCCTCGCAACCACCTCACATTGAAAACAAAGATTCTCACGGGTTGTCACCAAGTTTCCCAGGTTTACCAAATCATCAGAAGAAAGACCGTTCGGAGTTATCATTCTCATGATATAATCTATCGGTAAGTGTCTCATCCGAAGTCAAGACATGGGTTTTGTGAATTACCCTCATACTGGTCAATTGTCTCTGCACCCCAATCACTTTCTGAAATCCCTTTGAAATTGTTGAAGCCCGCCTCATCTGCATTCTACCAAGATCTAACTCATTCCCACCATGAAGAGTACTCTACAAACAAAGAGAAGATAAGATAAGGATGCAAAGTTCAAATTACATAAGTTAAAATCAAGGGAGCAACAACACAGGACTAAGGTTTGATTTACATGAGGACCGGCCTTCCCCCCTAAAACCTTGTCCTCCTACAATCCTTTCAAGCCTTGTCTTCTCCTAATCCCTTCAAGCATACCCTCATGCCTAGAGTCATGTACTTATCAATAAATCCATCTCACATCTCATGGGATACTTGTGGATTTGTTTGGGTCCACACTTTAACATGGGATCAAGAAAAATACGTTTTCTGGAAACCAAAGAGTAAAAACGAATAATCATACCACGGACGTGTTTCTGGCCTAATAATACAAAATTCACGACCTAAAACAATCTAAGGAAGGGTAGTGAAGTCATAATACTCCAAGGGGTTGTATTTGAAGCAAGAGAACTCTATAAGAATCCAACTGAAACAAGGATTCCTTTGGGAATTCAGATTGATGAACATTTCAGTGCAAAGACTTGAAAACTTATGACAATTCATTAGGAATTTCGGGGTACTTTCTAAAGAAAATATGTTCCTATATGTCTTCCCAACAACATACCAAAAGGGCGTCTCAAACGGATAAATGAGCTAGGATATGTGGTCCCAACACCGAAGTAAGTGCAATATGAAAACTCTTGGAATTTTTATACGAGATTTCTGAAGTCAAAATTATACATGGATTCGATTAACCAAACATACCCGGAATCGAGTCATTCATTTTTCTTTAGAAATCCTATCCTATTTTCTTTCAAAGTTGGGGATGGGGACTCAAATCGGAGTCCGTATAAAGATTTTACATCAATTCTCCCTAAGTGTCTCAAATCTGAAGTTTTATGACGAACACCTAAACAAAGAGAATCCTTGACAAATATTAATTCGATGGTCGAAGAAGTATGCATCAGAGATGATTGAAGAAAGCTGATCAAGTTCTTATCCACTCATGTCAGACCCATACACATGGTTTTCCAACTAGAGTTCAAGTCAAGCAAAGAAAGGAGTTTCAGGAAAAGACAAAAGAGTTCGGCTCAAAAAAGGAATCTCAGTACGAATAGGATTTGTCAAAGAAGAATGTACCGATATCCATAACTAGTACACGCCCAAAAGAAGTGAAAAAATAGTTATCTTTTCAATCCTATCTCAAAAGGGGATCTCTCAAGCAAAAGGAAAAGGAATTAGAGCAAAAAGAGGAAATTAAGGCAATTTGGCTCAGATAAAGAAATCTAGGCTTTTCCTCCTTCAAAAAATTCCTCCAAGCCATGGCCAAGACCTTCCCCACTCGTGTAACAACACTTTCCAAGACCAATGGGATGTCATCCATTCCCTCGGAATTTTTCAGAAGAGAAATTTGAAAAGAGAATTAGGGTTTTGACCAAAAGTCCTAATTTCAAGAGTTCGACAAAGAAAGGGATTTTTACAAAAAGGAAAGAGACAAGACCTTCACACAAGCAAGGATGATTCTATAGAGTATTTGTACGTCACATATTCTCTCGTAATATTTTTGGAAGAGAAAAGTTAAAAGAGAATTAGGGTTTTGACGAAATAACCCTAATTCTGGAAAATTGGATGAAAATTAGATTGTTCTTCTTATAACAGGGAGCCGAGCCTCTCCCCATTCTCCTGGAAGATTATCTAAACCTCTTTCAAACCTTTTTTGTCTCATCAGTATTAAAAAAAAAAAACGAGCTCATAAGGGATTTTGACCGAAATACCCTTATTTCACAATTTTGAGTATTTTCAAAGAAGAACGCCCTAATACATCCAGAGACCGACCAAGCTCTCATTCCAAAGGCCTCATATATGTGATTATTAAGTTCTATAAGTGTTCAAAGAGGAACGGGATTCAAACGGAATTCAGAGAGGCAGAATTTCAGAGAAAATAAAGAGAATTTAACTCAAAACGGGAAATTCGAGTAAATGATTTCCAAAAGCAGAACCAGAAACACGCTAATATCTCTTTAAAGACGTGACTATGCCTAGGGAAGATCCATATCTCTCTCATTCAAAAGAAAAATCAATCTCATAGTGGTTTTTGACGAAAATACCCTTAGTTTCAAAAGTATGTATTTTCTTTAATAAAGAGGAGTCTGATTGGTACAAGGAATTAAACAAACTCTCATCACACAAGGTCCCGACTCCACAAGATATATGCACACCTTCCAAGCCTCGTCAATCCTCTCCAGAGTGTCTAAAGGAGTCAGACGCAAAATTAGGGTTTAGGTACAGTACATGCCTGAATTCAAAATTTACATGGGATAGGGACTCCGTAACTTCAAAAGTAAGTGCCAAATTATTCTCATAGGATTTTTCCAACCTCAAGGAAATCCAGGAATCCGCTCAAATCCCTCTCTTCCCCAAATACTCACTTGCATAAATTCAGAAACTCAAGGATGCACAAAGACAGGAAATTAAGGTTTTATCCAAGTAAACCCTAAAATGGAAATTTCATCTCTACAAGACTCTATTCCCATTCCGATGACACTTCTCAATGCGAAAGCCTAAAAGCATTCCAAGTCCAGGGTCAATTCCAAGCTCAGAGTTGCACAAAATGAAGAAGTTAGGGTTTTGATCAAACAAAACCTAATTCACAAGTCTAGTCTCTCAAAATGGAAATTTTACTTTATCAAGGCTCAATTGTCACACTAGTAACGTCTCCTTACACAAAATCCCAGAAAGCTCCCAAATCCAGAGTTGATTCGAAGTCCAGAATCATAGCAAGCAAAGACTAAGCATCAGTTTGGGGACTCCGCAAGTGGATTGCAATTTCGCGACTGAACGATTCGTAACCATCTATATACTCATCATAAAACAATCAAGGTTATACTCTGAGTATGGGACTTAATGTAGATGGTGAAATTTGGATAAGGGGAAAAAGTGTCATTTCAAGACCATAGACAGGATTCGACTATCATGGGAGGGATTAAGCCTTTGGTCCTCAAGGCACTCATAGCCACGATTTATAGTATACGTCCCCGCGAGACACTGCTGGCCGTGATGTCGTTACTCCTAGCGCACATCCTCGACGAGATACTACTGGTCCTGTAGGTTCTGTAAAGCGTAAAACGTCCCCAGCAGACTTATGAACCAAAACAACCATAATTCCAGCATGTCTTCGCGAGACGCAACTGATTGTGATGCCATGATTCCTAGTATACATCCTCGACGAGATACTGCTGTTCATGTAGACTCTGCAGATGCGTAAAAACGTCCCCGGCGGACTTATGACCCAGAGCAGAGATATGCATGTCTCATGTAAGCACGACACACCCTATTTGAGATCAAGGACTGATTCCTAGTACATCATCGCGAGATACACTGGTCATGTCTTCTCTAGGATCTGACTCGACTTACTGAGGTTTCCAAATAATTCCTAGGACATCCTTTTGAGATACATTGGTTTTGTCGGCCCCATCATATGGACACAGTTGATTCCTAGCACATCTCTGCAAGATACGCTGGTCAAAGACAAGTGAGCCAAAGTCTCGTCGAGACATTAATCGGGCGAACAAAGCCCTTTCTCTCTCTTCAAGACGAGTCCCAGCTGACCACGGAGAGATTCAGATCAATCAATAAAATCTCGGAGAGATTCACATTTCTCTGCAAAATCTCGGAGAGATTCAAATCACTCTGCAAAATCTCAGAGAGATTCAAAATATCTCTCAAAATCTCGAAGAGATTCAAATCTCTCATTAAAATCTCAGAGAGATTCACATCTCTCTGTAAAACTCAAAGAGATTCACATCTCTCCGCAAAATCTCAGTGAGATTCAAATATCTCGGGGAATCTCAGATATGGTCGAATATTCCCCATAATAGGCACACGCCTTACCCAGGGCTCAAGCCTATTTCTCAGCCTCTCAAACACACTCACGGCTAGTAATTTGAGCCTGAATTATACATGTCTATCCAAAAACGTGGATAAGCTCTCTTGAGCTCCGCATGCTCAACAAAGGGACCAACAAGCAATAATACGGTCTCCACATGACATATGTGACCGTCCATGGAGAGAGGGAACTCAAACTCAACTCCTCTCACACTTTGTACACGATTCCTAAGGCATTCCATGCCTTTTCACGTGACTCATCCTAGTCATTCTCACAAATCATAGAATATCTCTTTATCTTGGCTAACTCGGCTAAAGAGAATATTTTTCTCTCTCAGCACATCATCACAAAGGCTGACTCAGCTTCACACAAATGGGGTGATATCAATTAAGGTTTTGATCTGGCGGTCTACGGCACGTGTGAGAAATACCCGGCCTATTTTTCACCGCAGAAGAGAGTAAAGGCGGTGGAATAATGAGATAAACTCAACCTAGTTTATCTCTATTTATTCCCGAAGAGACGGGAGAATTGCTCCGCACGGCACGGCACAGCAAGCAATCCTCATCTTCACCGACCTGAGATTAAAGAATTTAGCTATAAATAGGTCATCTATTTCTTCAAGATAACACATAACTTTCTCATAACCTCTCAGAGCAATTCTTCTTCAAACCCTAGAATTCTCTTATCTCTCTCTTCATCTGCTTCCCTCCCTAAGACCATCCCTAAATCTCTTCCCTGTGATTGAAGCAGCCTTTGAATGGCCACTATGCGTGGTTTAGGCGAAGACTGTTCGTGCTCAACCTCCCGTAACTCACTTTCAGAAACCCTAGAATCCCACCTCTAACCTCTCTCAGATTTTAGGTAACTACAGTAACAGAAGAGGGACTCCAAGATACTTATCCAGAAGTCCCATTTTCCTTATATTAGGGATATTGGTGATATCATTTCTGCAAGTTTTTGGGCTAAAGGCTAACCCATACTTGTCAAAATTGATGGCTTGTCCAGAAGCTTTACTAAAGATTTTAAGAATACAGTTTAAGTTTCTTACCTCCTTAGAATTGGCTTTAGAGAGGATCAATATGTCATCTGCAAAAAACAGGTAAGAGACATTTATGGACAAGCAGGATTATTTTCTGAAACTTTGGTACCCTTAATAAGATTATTGGTCTCAGCTTGTATCAATGCTCTAGAAAGCACATTCATACACAAGATAAAAGGTATAGAGACAAGGGATATCCTTGTCTCATACCTCTACTTGGGTGAAAGAGATTTCCTGGAGAGCCACTTAGCATGATAGAAGTAAAAATTATAGACACTCACTGCATAATTAACTGGAAAAAATCATCGTGAAAACCTAGACAATTCAAGCAGTCATTCAAAAAAGTCAATTCAATTCTATCAAAAGCTCTACTCATATCTAATTTGATAGCCATTAAACCTTTCTTAGATATGTGTTTCTTCATAGTCATGAGTCTATTTTGGACAAAAGCAACTTGGTAAGGACTATTTATTTTGCTTAACAGAATTAAGATTTATATAAACCAAAATTAAGATTTATATAAACCAAATATTGCATCATAGATCACATAAATACAACAGAACCCTAGAGTATCGGTCAATTTTTTCTAGAGTGATAGATAAGAGTCAATAAATGCGCAACATAAACATGTGTATTCAACCGTTTCTATAAATACTATATTTGTTAAAGCTTTTTCCGATTAATACCAAAGCTCGCTAATGTGACTATTATCGACGAATATTAGAGCCGTGTTTAGATAGATTTTTGGATCGTGGAAAACTCATATAATAACCAAAACTCAACTGCAGGATTAATTTCCTAAATATCTCGTCATAATACTTAATTACAGTTATTAGTTTACTCCAATATCTTATTTCTGTAAGAAAAACTTGTGGCTATGAAATTTATTACAAAAATAAATAAATAAAAGAGTTGAAAGTATATAAAATAAGTAACCCATACGACTTTGAGAAAATTTACCATCCGAAATTTGTGTTATATGGTAAGTGTTATAAACCTATCATTCCTAAAGTATTTTAACAACAACCGCCAACGTTTCATGTATGAGAAACACTCCGCAATTACATTACGAGTGACATACATGAGTTGAAGTTCCTCAAGAAAATAAAAAACACCTATGTGGGTGATTCACTTGCGCAAATGGTCACATCACGGTCATCACCTCCCTGCTCCGTGATATTGGTAATGTTGATGGTTCCCGTTTCTATGCATTTGAACTCTATTTGTACTTAAGTCATGAACTGTTTGGCCCTTATTTGGGTGTGATTTTATTTTCGATCAAATACAGTTATCACTCCACCTTTGTACTATGGTTGATAGTAAAAGGTATACTAATGAATTATTTTTGTTAATTTCCAAACACAACTTAAAATTTTATTTTAAATTCATGAGAATTTCGACATTATGAATTACGAGAATTCTATGTAATGTTTTGTTTTCACAACTCGGAATCTGGTACAAAGTAAAGATGGCCCAACAAAATATTCTATATAATTATTGGACTTTTTGAAACACAACATCATATGAAGAATGTGACGGAACAACTTAATGATGATATCTCTGTTTGACCATTAATAAAAAAATACCGTACGCTGAACTAGGTATTAACTTTATTTTATAGGTACGTAGGGCCTTGTTTAATTTCAGATCTTATCAACAAAGAAATCATGTTATATTGCCCATTTCAAGTGAACTAGAAGGAAAAATTGTAGAACTAATGGATTCCCAGCATCATAATCGTTGGATGATGGAGATGTGACATCATCAAACCAAGGATTTAACCATAGTTATATATATGGATTTCTAAATGTATTCCGTATCTTTACAAATATTTCTGAAACAGAATTTGGTATGCAATCCTAATTTAGTTCTAGGATTTAGTTCTATCAGAAGTTCTTGTATCGGACCGATAGAAAATTTTGTTTGTGACCTCACCAGAAAACAAAGCCAATAAAATATTATGTTTATGCATTAACAGAGACGGAATGATATCACTCTCGCATATACACATGAAAGATTAAAAGATTGACAAATGGTAACTGTACTAACAGTCAATCAACAATCAACAAAAATCAAGCATTCTTAACACTTCAATATCTTAGTGTTAATTGCAACAAGTAATGCCTCAGATTCTGAAGAGGAGATGAAACAAAACGGCATATGAACAACTTCAATCCCTTCTAAACCGTTAATGACGATACTACTGTTTATTATTTGGTTTATGTCGACCAACGAAACAGTGGCTCATCAAATTACATAGATTACAAGTACTTTATATTAAACTGATCAGTTCCGTAA